>JAQGDG010000330.1:0-184413 GCA_029844215.1 Przewalskia tangutica
AAGGTTAAGGCTATCATTGGGCAAGACAAGGATAAAACCCTCGGATCTTGATAACAAGGTTGTGGATAAAAGGATCCAATACATCGGCATGCAAAACATCCAAAACTCAAAATGGGCTGATTTTGGAAAGGGTCGCGCGCTCCCACCGAGAGGGCAACCTGGGCTATCGCCATCTTAGCGCCGCGACGCACCGATCGAGCCATGACACCAAACCCGTAATCGATGACGTAAAACCCCCGAAGTTCGGTTTTGAGATCCAATAGTCTTATGACTTTTGAGATGGCTTCTGGTGAGTTGAACCAAAGATTCAATCTCCATTACGGCCAAAGCGTGGAGTACTAATTCTCCATTAACCGGAAGCATTCTCAGGTGCGCCTATTCACTGCGAAGTTGTTCATGTGAACTAACGTAGTATACACTTGTAATTTGTGCGTCAATGTCATCATAGAGATTGTTGTCGTCTGTCGACATAAACCCTCAAAATAAAATGTGAGGTAGTCGAAGAGGCAAAATCACCTTTCCATTTCCTCAATGAAATAGTGAAAGAAGAACCGCCCCTCTAGAACTTAGTCACACCTACGTGAGTGATTTAAAGTTTGAACCAAATAGAGGGGGAGACAAGTATTTTGTGACCTTTACTGACGATGGTACAAAGTGTTGGTTCCTTTGTTTATTGAAAAGCAAAGATGATGCTGTTGATGAGAGGGCTTCGGGATAATCGAGGTGTCAAACATCCTCATTTTGACCGTTCGAAACTTTCTTTCAATTGCCCCCAGGGCGCATTTACGACACTTAAAGACTTGGTTGACACGAGCACAATACTCGGCGGAGCACGATGGTGCACTCTCTCTATATGAGATTAGTTGAGTAGAGATTTACAAATGTGTTTGGTGCCAGCTAGGGAAGGCTATGGAAGTGGTCGGTCTATGGGACGGAACTCCAATAACACATGTTTTGGCTCTTTCAACAATTGTGTACAGAGGACTGACAGCGATGATCGACCGCTTTGGTTCGGTTCGTCAGAGGCGGATGAGCGCTACAAAGCAAAAGTTGAAAAGCAATGAATTGAGGAATTTGTAGAGACAGAGGGGGAGAATGTGGAGCATCGTTCGCTGAACATCCACTCCCCACTTACCTTAGTATGAACAGTATGTTCACACTGCAAGTGAAGAGTCTCGTTCACACTTACAAGTAAAGAGTATCGTTCACACTGCAATTGAATATTCTCGTTCACACTGCAAGTGAATAGTCTCGTTCACACTGCAAAGTGAAAAGTCATGTTCATACTACAAGTGAAGTGACTGTTGAGATATTTCTAGATGCTTACGCAAGTGTACGTATCGTTCAAGTAATAAAGATCTATAAGATCGAGTTTATCGTCCACAGAGACTAGTTTATTAAGTACCGATTATCTATCCTATGATATCTATTTGGTTGACGTTATTTGATTTTAGATTTATGACTAAGAATTATGACTAAGTGCAGAAAATAAACTAAGGATTATTGTTATACCCCGTAGTTCTGGTCATGCGTATGAGAACGTACGAAAGGGATTAAGACTTAAAATTTTAGGAGGATAGGTTGACGGATTGATTCGGACGGGTTTTTAGTCAACTTTGAGGCGGTTTATGTCCAGTTTCATTATGAGTTCCTAGGTGTTTCAAAGGCCTAGTACGTAGTTCGTTGAGTCTAGTTCCCAACACAACCAACCGCTCACAATAGGACATCAGTAGAAAGTTATGGAAGTTACAAGTTCGGGCGCAATGGACAGAAAAATAATTCGGTTGAGCACGGGTCGCCACGGGAAGCGAGGCATGCGGAAGATCCGAGGGTTGGCAGAGTTCGGCGCGCCGCGCCGCAGGCCGCGCGCGAGGCGGTTCTGCGAGGCTAAGTGGAAAAATCTGAATCATTTTGTCACGACCCGAACGGGCGTGGATCGTGCCTTACCCCGCACCCTAGTGATACAACATCGAGTAATCAGAACATAAAACAAGACATGAAAATATTATGAAGTAAACGATGTCGGAGAAAACTTGCCTTACGGCATATATATATATAAATCAATTTTAAAACCGACGATTATCCCATTACAACTCGCCTACAACGATTTGCTGCACTTCTAAGAATGATACGACAACAATGGCGACAGTGGCCCGCCATACCCTCAATGTAAATACCTACAACGGCGGACTATACCATCGATAAGCCTCCGAGAAACGGAGCTTCCCATACGCCGAATCGTGACCCGAGAACTAGGATCAACGGCGGTGTACCTCAACTCGCGGCATTTAACGCAGAGCGAGGTCAAGACAGTACAAGTATTTGGCATAAAATCGAAATCATGTGAAATGAAATCATAGTAGTCTATATAAAGCGTGAGACATGTATGATAACCAAAACTACAGCTTCACACTAAATAAGCAAATATGTTAAGTCGTGACTCACGCCTAAAAGTCATCATAAAACCGTACGGGGTAAGTACGAGGGCATAGCCGAGTACTAAAACCTACAGATAACAAGGTCGAATCGATTACGAGATCTGTTTGCATCGGCCACATGATCAAAGCCGCCACTCGCTCGCGGATCTAATGCGCGCTTCAGCCCTCGAACTTCCCATAGCTCGCACGGGCCACTCGATGGCCCGCATGAGGTATTCCCGCGACGGTAGCTATCTCGGCAGCCGCCCCGACTCGCCGCCCGCACGGCCACAAAGACCGCATGACCACGCGGCCGCAAACTAACTCGGAACCTCGTAGCTCAAGATAGGCCATACTGCACTGCATAAGGTATTCTCGAATCATAGGTCACTAGACCCGCTGAGTCTACCCCGCACGGAGTATGTACTTAACCCCTAATCATGAGTGATATAATATCAACATGACAACTTATCGTTAAACAACCTAAGCACAACAAGGAAAACCCTTTACACAAACATCACAAGATACTAACTCACGTAGATCCTAACATGTTTACTTATCAAATCAACAAGAAAAGTATTACAAGGCTATCACAAACCAAAGACAATCAAGTTATACACACAAGGTACATTCTAATATATGATTTAACAAGATCGGCTTTATCCCCAAAGTACTTCATATATTAACTCTTTAAAAGATACGTTACTTTCACAAAAACCACACAATACCCGTAGTATATGAAAATAGAGTGATTATCTTTCAAGTAAATCAAAACACTTACCTTTGTAAAATCAAGTAACAACATTATTTTCCAAACGCATAAGTTTGCCTAATTTCAAAAGTTCACGTTTCTCATTTTAGAAAGGTTTCAGAGTTCATAGTCTTATTCATTTAAGAATATAATTCTCTTTAAACCATCCGAGAAACATAAGCCTTATATGTAGTAGGATATTCTTGCTTATAACAATCTTATTACAAGAAATGCATGATCTAGAAATATCATTTTGTCTCATCTTAGCTTCTACGCAGATGGAAGTTTCTACCGTTTTAATAATAATTAATCATCAAAACAATTCCTTTTATTAACGCCGCAGTTGGTTTGTCGATACACATTCGATTTCAAACCAAGAAACATTCTTAAGCCGTTATACCTAACTTCCCATAAAGCTAGTATAACTCTTAAGTTTTCAAAACCAAGTATTACTCTCCTTCAAAATGATTCAAAAATCTTTTGAAATACTTCAAGTTCTTTATTATCCCATAACCAACGCTTATAGTTCAAATCGCCATCTTTTAAAACCACAAGATCTTCTTACATACATAAAGTTGTTATAACTAACTTCCCATAAAGCCGTTATAACACTTTATGTTTTAGACCAATCAAATACATTTAACACACGTACGCTCACCGCACTACATAGTTACACACATATCATACTAGAAGAGATAGGAAGAGGTTCACATACCTCGCGGCGATTATCGACTAATAGCAAAACGCCCAAGTACTCTCAAACCGCCACTACTCCTAAGCCAAGTAGATTGCGCCACGCATAGTACTTCCACCTATAAGGCCACAAGGCGCTTTATTAACATTTAGGTCTCTTCGTAGAACATCCTACGTAAAAATTCGGCAAGACTTCCTCCTCACTCCCAGACAGAAAACTCCTCTCTATCGGCCGCTACCAAGCCAACCGGGGTTATATGTCTAATCCGACGCGGCACAATTCTATCTCACGTAAAAGTTACACAAGTCTATCAGAATACACCCATGTAATGTAATTACGTCAAGACTCTTCTTCGAAAAGGTTTCTTATTATTCAGCTTAAGTCGCGAGACATTGCCGTAAGTATTATTCAAAGCTTAAGTCCAAAGACATTGCCGATAACAACGCTCGCTTCTATATATAGTATACTTCAACTATATAGTCTAACAATCATGTAATTTCCAATTACAATAGAGGACAAGATATTTACCTCGATAAGCCCATAATTATCCAAGTAATAAAGTCGATCCCGGGCAACGCTTAGCTCCAACTCCGCGCGCCCAACCCGCTCCAAACTACCCTTAGAAGTTCTAACCAACTTCTACATACTACTCCAACTAACCATGGAGATTTTCCTTAGGGTTTCAGGTATTGCGACTGAAGTATAATAGTATAACTGGTTTTTCAGATAGTATAACCTCAGAATACTACAAGGTATACGACTAAGGTAATTTGGGCATTATAACAATACTTTTGAGAGTATCACTATACCACAAAAAAAAAAAAGGGGTATTATACGAAACAACTAGCAGTGGGTACCCCACTGCTAGCACCACAAGGAGTGTGTACTCGGCCAACCCCACTGGTGGGGAAACTGCCAATGGGAAGGGTGCTCTCGGCCAAAGGCACTACACAGGGGAGGAAGAAGCTTTCAAGACTTAGAGATTTTTGGACGCAAGAAGTTCATCAAAGGAGGGTATTTATAGTCAAGTAAAGGCCAACCAATGGCCAAGATTTAGCCAAGTGCCAGGCGTGTAAGGCCAAGATTAGGGCAAGTGTACCCGGCCAACTTGCACACAAAATATCCTACCTACTACTTGACAAAAATGTCAAGAAAATCGCCCATGGACGCCACCAATCACTTGATCGAGGGTGCCGGCGCGCTCTCGCTGGTCCAACACGCCTCGCCTCTAAAAATCCGCAAAATTAGAAATGACATAGCCGTAATTTACCCTACGCGAGTTGTGTAAAACGCTTTCGTCAAAAACGACTCTAACCGGTGTTGTGCACAAAAAATTCGCCAAGCCAACTTTAAAGTTCAAATTTTTCACGCACGCCCCACGCATATACTCAAAATACTGGTATAACAGCTTTGTTTTAAAAAAGGCCATGGGAGGGTGACAATGTCCCCATCCGATTTTGGCATGTACTATTTATCGACCAAGTCTCAAGACTTGGTCATTCTTCAAGCTCTTCTCTCTCTCTAAATTAGAAGCTCTTCCTTCTCTCTAGAAAATCAAGAGGAAATCAAGGATTGAGAAAAATCTGAAAAGTGTGGCAAGAAGGAAACTTGTTGGCAAGCTTGTAGGAGTTATTGTGGTGGTGTTTGTGGAAAGGAGGCTAGTGAATTTGTTGGATTAATTTGGCTAAAGTTCTAAGGTAACAATTCCTTCTCTCTTTGCTAGTTTTTGGTGTTGCATGTGAAGAAGAAAGAACTTGTAGTGGTAAATATTGCTCTTAGATACATTGCATGCAAGAAATATGGTTTGGATATGAAAGGATTGGATAAGAAGGTTATGTAAGCATGTTGTAGCCAAAATACTACCTTAAACTTGTTAAGTTAATTGTTATGCATTGTGGGGCAGAATTTTACACATCCAAGATTAGGTGTGTAATCCCCTTTGAATTGTTTGGATTGTTGGGCCTTAAAAGTGGCGTTTGGATGTTGAATTCGGACCTTGAAAAGGTGACAAAGTATGTAGAAACAAAGGAAATGCTGTCCGATTTTCCGTAGAATTTAGTGACTTTGCACTTGGAATATTCTACGTTGCAACTAGAGGTTAATAAACGTATTATGGTCATTATAGGTTGACGTACTACGTGCGGTATTTTGGACTTAGCAAGTGGATTGACCGGAGAGGTATGTGGAACTTTCCTATCTCTTGAACATGAGTAGTTATAATTGTATAGTACGGTAGACGTACGCGATTTAAATAAAGTAAATCCTTTGGTATACTTAAACTATTTTTAAAGAATGTCTAAGTTGGTTGAGTTAGAGAGTTAATTCACTTGTTCTTGAGGAATGATCTATTCTAATAAGGTAGAAAAGAATTTCTTGGCAGGAAAAAGTATTTTGAAAATTGTGTAAACTGATTTGAAGTATAAGTCTCTTGGTTAATAAAAGAACGAAATTATTTGAGATATAAGGAGTTATAACGGCTTTATGAGAAGTTAGTTATAACGACCTTATGAAAGGATAAGAATGTCTTAATTTCTAAAGCATAAAGTTAGTATAACGGCTTTATGGGGAGTTGGTTATAATAACTTTATGGAAGGTTAAAGGAATGGTTTTCTTGAGTAGGGTAAACAAAGATGAAAGAATCGAAATTACGTAGGGCAATTTGATTTAAAGACATAAATTGCTTAGAGTGTAAAATGAGGATTTTTATGTGAAAAAGAGATCTTTTGAAAGAGTAGAAGTACATAGTACTTCGGGTTAAATTCTCCGGATTTGATTAAACAATAAGAAGGTGCCTTAAGGTAAAAAATGAGATTCATTTTGTAGATTAATGAAAGTCTAAAGAAGTTATGAAAGTACTGACGCATCGGTGATGGAGGATTCCACGTATGCTTCCATTGTCTTAGTAATGAGTTTACTCGACGCATCGACAATGATGCCGATTCCACGTATGCTTCCATGGTCGGAGTATGAGCTTACTTCGACGCATCACAATGATGGAGGATTCTCACACGACCAACGCCCGTGATCGTGCCTTACCTCGCACCCTAGTGATACAACATCGAGAAAATCGGAAATAAAAACATGAACATGAATTAAGAGAAAAGATAAATAAACAAAGCCAACCAAAACAGCTTGCCTTCATCATATATACATAAATACGACAGCTTATCCTTTACAAACCCCGCCTATAACATACATGCACTCTAAGATTTTTTTACAATGATGACGGACAGGGCCGCCATACCACAATGTATAAGAATCTGCACTCGGTAACATACCAAAAGATAAGCCTCCAAGGAACGGAGCTTCCCAATACGAAAGGTGATCCTAAAAGCGGATCGACATGATGTACCTTTTACTCGGCAGATGAACGCACTTCGGGCGAGGTCAAGACAACAGTACCAAGTATGTGAAATCAGAAAATACAGTAAATGAAATCATAATAGTCTATATAAAGGTGAGACATGTATGATAACCAAACTACAGCTCACAACATATAAGCGATCATGTCAAGTCGTGACTCACGCCTCAAAGTCATCCTCACGCCCGTGGAACTTCTTCCTCACCGCCAGCCTAGGTACAAATCACGTGATACGTATAATGTGTCTCCCATCTTATGGACCCAATATAGAAACGTGTGGAATACATTCCTGATGAACCTAGTCGATGAAATACATTCGGATGAACCGTAGTCAAGTTGATATACATTCCTGATGAACCGTAATCAAGTGAAATACATTCCGATGACCCAGAATCAAGTGAAATACATTCTGATGACCCAGAATCAAGTGAAATACATTCCGGATGAGACCCGTAATCAAGTGAAATACATTCTGATGACCAGAATCAAGTGAAATACATTCCGGATGACGTAGTCGAGTAGAACACAGTACTTGCACAACAAGGCTATCACACGTAACATGGTCAAGTTTCATAACAACAAGCATAAGCAAGTTACACACGACTCAAGGTACTTTCATTTTATGTCAAAGTCCGGATTTTAACCTTAAAGTACTACGTCCGTTAAATTCCCTTTAAGATCCATTTCTTTTACAAAGGTCACCCGATACCCGTAGTATAAAATTTGAGTGACTAACATTGTTAAGTAAACCAAAATGCTTTCCTTTGTAAAATCAAGTAACAACCTTATTTTCCAAACGTTCAAGTTTGCCTAATTTCGAATGCTCAAGTTTCTCATTTTAGAAAAAGGTTTCGTAGTTCATAGTTTTAAATCCTTTAAAACATAATTCTCCTTTAAACGTTTTGAGAAACCTATGTCTTATAAGTGAGTAGGTTATTCTTGTTTATAATCAATCTTATTAAGCAACCATGATCTAGGAAATGTCATTTTGTCTCATCTTAGCTTCTATGCATGGAAGTTTCATCGTTTTAATAATACTAAATCTGTCCAAAACATTTCCTTTTATTAACGCTGCAGTGGTTTGTCGATACACATTCTGATTTCTGAAATCAGTAAAACATTTTTAAGCCGTTATACCTAACTTCCCATAAAGCTAGTATAACTCTTAAGTTTCCAAAAACCAAGTATTACTTCTTCTCTCAAAATGATTCAAAAATCTTTTGAAATACTTCAAGTTCTTTATTATCACATAGCCACCGCTTATAGTTCAAATCGCCACCTCTTAAAACCACAAGTACTTTCTTACCTACATAAAGTCATATAACTAACTTCCCATAAAGCCGTTATAACACTTTTATGTTTCAAACCAATCAAATACATTAAACATATGTACGCTCACCGCATTACATAGTTATACACATATCATGCTAGAACAAATAGGAAGAGGTTCACATACCTCGCGACGATTATCGACTAATAGCAAACGCCCAAGTACTTCAAACCGCTCGGCTACACTCTCGCCAAGCAGATCACTCCACACGTAGTACTACAACCTATAGAGGCCACAAAGCGCCTATTAATATCTTT
Organism: Przewalskia tangutica; assembly: GCA_029844215.1. NCBI lineage: Eukaryota > Viridiplantae > Streptophyta > Magnoliopsida > Solanales > Solanaceae > Przewalskia > Przewalskia tangutica. Next base: position 8,811 of record JAQGDG010000330.1, read on the forward strand.
AGATCCCGACGTAGAATATTCTACGTAAAAATTCAGAAGACTCTCCGCAACAACAGAATCTCCTCCTCTATCGAGGCCGGCTACCAAGCCAACTGGGGTTAACACGCCTAACCTGACGTGTACAATTCTACTACACAAGAATGTTACACAAGCTCATCAGAATACACCCTATGTAATTACAGTCATTCTCTTCTTTAAATTCAGCTTAAGTCGCAAGACATTGCTGTAAGTATTATTCAGCTTAAGTCAAAAGACATTGCCGCACAACTATGTTCAGTTCTATATATAGTATACTTAACTATATACTCCTACAACATGTAATTTCCAATTACAAATGTATGTCAAGAATGTTTACCTCGATAAGCCCAAAATTATCCGAGTTTATACGTCGATCCCGAACAACGCTTAGCTCCTACTCCGGCGCCCAACTGCTCCAACCAACCCTTAGAAGTTCTAACCAACTTCTACTTATGACTTCAACTACGGGTGAAGATTTACTTAGGTTTCGTTTTTGTGGATGAGGAAGTATAATAGTATTTTCTGGCTTTGTAAAAGTGTAACCTCGGGAATACTACAAGGTATTTGGGCCAAGGTATTTGGGCATTATAACAATACTTGGAGAGTATTTCTATACCACAAAAGGGGTATTTATACGAGACAACTAGGCTAGTGGGGTACCCCACGCAAAACACCTCGCGGAGGAGGTGGCTCGCCATGGCTCTCAAAGGGGGTGTGCAAGTGGACTAAAGCTCAGGAGAGGAGTATTTTGAGACTTAGTTAGATTGCTCAAGTTTTTGGATGAAGAAAGTCTTCAACTGTAGGTATTTATAGGTCAAGTGAAGGCCAACCAATGGCCAAGATCCATCCAAGTGTTAGGCAAGTGTAAGGTCAAGATTAAGCCATGTGCAACCTTATCCATCTACCCAAAATATCCTACCAACTCCTCGACTAAAAATAATGCACAAAAACGTACAACCTTCCCACTTTCGTCCGCCCACTCTTCCACTGTAGAGGTGACAAGTGTCGCCTCTCGTTGGTCCAAATGTTTCGCCTCTCTAAAAATCCGCAAAAATTATAAATGACATAGCCGGAATTTTCCCTACGAAAGTCGTGGAAACGCTTTCATTTAAAAACGACTCTAATCGGGTGTTGTGTACAAATTTCGAAACTAGCCAACTTTAAGGCTCAAATTATAATACGACGCGCCACGCATATACTGAAATACGGTATAACATTCTCCTCCTTAGAAACATTCATTCCGAATGTTCCTTCTCAAGACGGATAACGATAAAGTTCTTCTAATAAGCCAACGCCACAATCGCCACTTAAACAACACACGCACGCAAATACTTATATCCAAGTCCACGAGGAAACTCTCTAACATCACAAACTTTTGTCACTTTGCCGCGAGGTTCTAGTGTCACTCCGCGACCCAACAAATGGTACGGATCGCATGCGATTCCCGAGGTCTAAAATATACATCCTTCGCACCTTCTCCCTTTATAAGAAATGATCATATCTATGCTCGCAATACATGCTCGCCTCTACCCTTACTCGTCGTACTCTTCTCGAACTCTTGAACTCTTCCAAGATAATGCACTACACTTCACCATCACTTCGCTTCTCCAAACCTTGGAGTCACCACCTCCAACTTGGTTATCTTACTAGCCTCAATCTTCCTTAAGGCCACTTCCGCCTTCACGATCCGCTCAGTCGAACATATCCACGAACTCATACGATGGTCATCTAAACTTGGGCCTAGCACCTCGTGACTCCTACCGCTCATGACCACCCAGAGTCGACCCCACCTCATTCCGGCCACGGTTGACACGCAACACGCCCTCAACCCGAGCTCACACGCCGACTCTCTCGCTTCGATCCGAACAACCTTGTTAATCACATCATGAAAGATACCACTTTCATTTACCCAACCTGCAGACTTATCACACAATATATTCTAGGCATAAAATGCACTCGACAAGGATCACTCGCAAAATCTTGTACTCAAGACGGCCTTACATCTAAGGTCTCAACCGTAATATTCTAAGGTTCATCATTTTCACCCCTGTGCTTACCCCTTTTCCCCAACCAGTTCCTAAATCACATTTTAGCACAAAGCTATCCGAACATAACACTTAATACATTAACATAACATCAAAACATACAAGCCTCTAGATGGTTATGATATACCGGTTACCGCCCACTCTAATCATAAGTCACCGCAGGCGATAATCGTAGGCGCGATGAACCCGCCATCGATCCTGGTCAGCGCTAAGCCGCCGCATTCTCCTATAAGCACGCCTTCGTCACATGGCTCGACGGCCCGCAGTGAAGCAAGCACCGTGAAAGACGACATTTCCCGGATGATGTTTGCCATCGCGCACACCGAGGACATGAATCCCGCCGCTAGCACTCACGTAAACTCGTGAACTAAGCCTCGAGCTCACCAGCCCCAATACCCCGAACGACCAAGATCGCGAGGACCACTCATCGCGGAGGTACATAACTAGATCGGGCCGAGGCGGTCCGCCTCGAAGTTACCAGCGACCTCGCTGCTCGCCCTCTTCGCGATCTCGGCCATTCCGCCGACCTCTCCGTGCCTCACATCCTAGTGCATGAGCTTGTATGCGGGCAATGTCCATGCCCCAAGAGCTACACCCGCATGCCTCGCCAAGTAATCGCCCACCGGCGACGTAGCGGTGTACTGCTCCTCCATATCCGCTACTACTGGGAACATACCGAAGCACGAGTCGAACTCACATTGTACTTCTAACCGCCCGCCCGCCCCGCTCAATGTCAAAAATCTGTTGCCCGAGCCTCTCATCTGTGGAGGCAAGAAATGTGCAAGAAATGCCTCGAGAACTCGTCCCAAATCGCTGGAAGTGCATGCTTTCCCGACAGCCTCCCACGAATCAAACTGGGCCAATCGCAGATTACGCACTGATGCGAACTCAATACCACCGACTCGCTCGAGGCTCGATCACTCATGATCCGTCAGAATCGGATAAACTCTCGAGGGTCGCCTCGCCTCTCGATCCATGTAACACCGGAGGCTACAACTCGTGAAGTCCTGTAGCCTCAAACCGCTCGCCGGTGAACTACGGTGCCGCTGGCCGGAATCGCCGATTCAAATTTATCTCATATTCGCCACGACCGCCAGAATCGCCATCTCTTGTACCCATCTCATCGGCTCCAGCCGCGGACCGAGGCTCGTGTATCGAGTCTCAGCAGCCATCGCCGCGCTCTAAACTCGCCGGGCGGCGCCGCTAAACCCGCTGGCCGGCATCGCTCGTGCATCGATCGCTCGCGCTCGCATTCTCTCAGATCTCACTAATGCTCTCGATCGCTTGCCTATCTGGGCTCGCTGTTTTACGCGAGGCATAATCGTAAATGAAAGGAATACGTCAGAGGGGTCCAATTTATCACAAAGCTCTAAGGCACGATCTCAGAATGAGAAGAATAGAAACCAATCCTAAATGTACTGCAGCCTCCTGATTATAGATGTGGTGCACAACACACCGATAATCAAGACCCTACTAGACACGGTTCGTAGACACTTTCCGAGGACTAATCGCTCGATACCACTTTTGTCACGACCAACCGGCCCGTGATCGTGCCTACCCTGCACCCTAGTGATACAACATCGAGAAAATCAATGAAATAAAAACATGAACATGAATTAAGAGAAAAGATAAATAAACAAAGCAACCAAAACAATGCCTTCATCATATATACATAAATACCCGAACAGCTTATCCTTTTTACAAACCCCGCCTACAACAAAGCATGCACTTAAGATTTTTTATACAATTATGACGGACAGGCTCCGCCATACCTCGAATGTATAAGAATCTGCACTGTGGTAACATACCAAAAGATAAGCCTCCGAAGGAACGAGCTTCCCAATACGCCAAAGGTGATCCTAAAAGCTGGATCGATACCGATGTACCTTTACTCATGCAGATGAACGCAGCTCAAGCGAGGTCAGATAACAGTACCAAGTATGTAAAATCAGAAATATCAGAATGAAATCATAATAGTCTATATAAAGCAGAGACATGTATGATAACCAAACTACGCTCACAACATAGAAGCCATGTCAAGTCGTGACTCACGCCAAAGTCATCCTCATGCCCGTGGAACTTCTTCCTCACCGCCAGCCTAGGTACAAATCATGTGATACGATAATGTGTCTCGCCCATCTTATGGACCCAATATAGAAACGTGTGGAATACATTCTGATGAACCCAGAGTCAGTGAAATACATTCCCGGATGAACCGTTAGTCAAGTGATAAACATTCCTGATGAACCTGTAATCAAGTGAAATACATTCTGATGACCCTAATCAAGTGAAATACATTCGGATGACCCGTAATCAAGTGAAATACATTCCGGATGACCCTAATCAAGTGAAATACATTCCTGATGACCCAGAATCAAGTGAAATACATTCCCTGATGACCCAGAGTCGAGTAGAACACAAGACTTGCACAACAAGGCTATCTCACTTAACATGGTCAAGTTTAATAACAACAAGTATAAGCATGTTACACACTAATCTATGTACTTTCATTTTATGTCATAGTCCTGATTTTAACCTTAATGTACTACGTCCGTTAAATTCCCTTTAAGATCCATTTCTTTACAAAGGTCACCCGATACCGTAGTATAAAATTTGAGTGACTAACATTGTTAAGTAAACCAAAATGCTTTCCTTTGTAAAATCAAGTAACAACCTTATTTTCCAAACGCTCAAGTTTGCCTAATTTCAATGCTCAAGTTTCTCATTTTAGAAAAAGGTTTCAGAGTTCATAGTTTTAAATCCTTTAAAACATAATTCTCCTTTAAACGCTTTTGAGAAACCTATGTCTTATAAGTGAGTAGGTTATTCTTGTTTATAATCAATCTTATTAAGCAAACATGATCTAGGAAATGTCATTTTGTCTCATCTTAGCTTCTATGCAGATGGAAGTTTCTACCGGTTTTAATAATACTAAATCTGTCCAAAACATTTCCTTTATTAACGCCGCAGTTGGTTTGTCGATACATTCTGATTTCAAATCAAGAAACATTTTTAAGCCGTTATACCTAACTTCCCATAAAGCTAGTATAACTCTTAAGTTTCCAAAACCAAGTATTACTTCTTCTCTCAAAATGATTCAAAAATCTTTTGAAATACTTCAAGTTCTTTATTATCACATAGCCACCGCTTATAGTTCAAACTACCTCTTAAAACCACAAGTACTTTCTTACCTACATAAAGTCATTATAACTAACTTCCCATAAAGCCGTTATAACACTTTATGTTTCAAACCAATCAAATACATTAAACATATGTACGCCTACCGCACTACATAGTTATACACATATCATGCTAGAACAAATAGGAAGAGGTTCACATACCTCGCGACGATTATCGACTAATAGCAAAACGCTCAAGTACCTCAAACCGCTTGGCCACACTCTCACCAAGCAGATCACCCACACGTAGTACTACAACCTATAGAGGCCACAAAGCGCCTATTAATATCTTTAGATCCCGACGTAGAATATTCTACGTAAAAATTCGGCAAAGACTCTCCCCGCAACAACAGAATCTCTCCTCTATCGAGGCCGGCTACCAAGCCAACCAGGGGTTAACACGCCTAACCTGACGTACAATTCTACTACACAAGAATGTTACACAAGTCTACCAGAATACACCCTATGTAATTACGTCGCTTTCTTTAAATTCAGCTTAAGTCGCAAGACATCACGTAAGTATTATTCAGCTTAAGTCAAAAGACATTGCCGCACAACTATGTTCGGTTCTATATATAGTATACTTAACTATATACTCCTACAACATGTAATTTCCAATTACAAATGTATGTCAAGAATGTTTACCTCGATAAGCCCAAAATTATCCGAGTTTATATGTCGATCCCGAACAACGTTTAGCTCCTACTCCGCGCCCAATCCGCTCCAACCAACCCTTAGAAGTTCTAACCAACGTCTACTTATCACTTCAACTACCGGTGAAGATTTACTTAGGGTTTCGTTTTTGTGACTGAGGGAAGTATAATAGTATTTTCTCGGCTGTTGTAAAAGTGTAACCTGGGGAATACTACCAGGTATGTGGGCCTAGGGATTTGGGCATTATAACAATACTTGAGAGTATTTCTATACCACAAAAGGGGTATTTATACGAGACAACTAGGCTGGGGTACCTCACTCAAAACACCTCAAAGGGGAGGAGGTGGCTCTCGCCAAGGGCTCTCAAAGGGGAGTGTGGTGGACGAAAGCTCAAGGGAGAGGGAGTATTTTGAGACTTAGTTAGATTGCTCAAGTTTTTGATGAAGAAAGTCTTCAACTAGAGGGGTATTTATAGGTCAAGTGAAGGCCAACCAACGGCCAAGATCCATCCAAGTGTTAGGCAAGTGTAAGGTCAAGATTAAGCCATGCAACCTTATCCATCTACCCAAAATATCCTACCAACTCCTTGACCAAAAATAATGCACAAAAACGTGCCAACCTTCCCACTTTCGTCCGTCCACTCTTCCAATTAGAGGGTGACAAGTGTCGCCTCTCGTTGGTCCAAATGTTTCGCCTCTCTAAAAATCCGCAAAAATTATAAATGACATAGCCGAATTTTCCCTACGAAAGTCGTGGAAACGCTTTCATTTAAAAACGACTCTAATCGGGTGTTGTGTACAAATTTCGAAACTAGCCAACTTTAAGGCTCAAATTATAATACGTACGCGCTCACGTACATACTCTGGAAATACGGGGTATAACAGATTCCACAGGTATGCTTCCATGGTCATAGTATGAGCTTACTTGGACGTACCGACAGTGAGGTGGGATTCCACGGGTATGCACCTTGGACATGCTTACGATGAGGGATTCCGAGGCATGCAGCACGAGGTTACCTGGACGTACCGACAGTGATGTGGGATTCCACGGGTATGCTTCCAGTGTGGTTGTGACATTTGTATATTCCGTGGATTTTCTACCCACGATGCGAGGAATACCTCATGCGAGTCCGTGGGGCTCATGCGAGTGAAATAGTCCCATGCGGGTGAGTACAGCCTATGCGAGGAATACCTCATACGGGTCCACATGACCCATGCGGGTGAAATAGTCCCAGGAGTAGGAGTGCTTAATGATACTGCGGGGCGGATGACCTTGCTTTGACCATGAGCTTCCTATTTTCATGCAGTATAGTATATGCTTGATATTCTCATTGTTAGTAAGGCACAGTGTTCTGTAAATTGATTATCTTACATGTCTCCAGTTATTTTAGACTTATGAGGTATTTTCAGTATTTTCCAGTTTCGCATACTTAGTACATATTGTGTCGACCCTTCCTGGTCCGCTCATGCCGCAGGTAAGTTTAAGCAGGTGGTGGATTCTCATTCTTAGGATCACTGGTCTGGTGTCTGATGCTCCATTCTTCCGGAGGCTTGTTTTGTTGGTACGGTTCTTCCCTGATGCTATAGGTATTATGTACATTCAGGGGTATGGCGGGGCCCTGTCCCGCCACAGTTGTTATTCTTAGAGGTCTGTAGTCACGGTTGTGGTTTGGGCTGTAAGAACAAGTTGTACTGTTTACTTTTGAATAAGTTTAATCTATGAAAGGCGGCCTTGTCGGCTAGCCAGTGATGTTTGCTATATATAGGGTTATGTGTATGTATGTTCCGCTGCTATTCTCTGATGTATACCTGACGATGCCTTGCAGGGCACGCGCGCCGGGTCGGGTCGTGACAAAAGTGGTATCGAGCGCTAGTCTTCGTAGCGTCTACGCACCGTGTCTAGTATATTCTTGATTATCGGTGTGTTGTGCACCACATCTATAATCAGGAGGCTGCAGGATATTTAGGATTGGTTTCCATTCTTCTCTCTCTGAGATCGTGCAGTAGAGCTGTCCTACAAGGTTGAATCCTCTCTGACCTATTCTTATGTACTAGTTATGCTTCCACGCAAGGCAACCAGAGCCCAGAAGGGCAAGGCAGCTGAGGGAGCTGCAAGTAGGACGTAGAGGGCTACGAAGGCACAGCCCGGGCCCCACGAGATGATGTTTGGCGGCGAAGTTCCACGACGCCGCCACCTCAGAGGTTCGAGGCAAGATCGCACCATCGAGACCGCGGTACCGAGCCTCCGCCCATAGCGGCGCAGAGTATAGGGATTACTGAGAGCGATCGTGTTGTTGACTAGCATCGGCGGCGAACACGCCAGAGCCGTGCTAACCCTAGAGCCGACATTTTAAGGATTCGGGACTTTCTGAGTTGTGATCCACCCGAGTTCTATGGGTCGAGGTCTGAGGAGGATCCTCAGTATTTCATTCGGCTGGTGCGGCGGACTATGCAGGTGCTTAGGACCTCGGAGACGGAGTCCGTTGTGTTAGCTTCTTACCGGTTACGCGATATTGCGTTAAATTGGTTTGAGTCGTGGGTGTTGTCTAGAGGTGTGGGTGCTCCTCCAGCTGTTTGGGATGAGTTCACGGAAGCCTTCCTCGGTCACTTTTTGCCTCCTGAGACGAGGAGAGCCCGCTTGGATAGGTTCTTGGCATTGAGACAGAATGGGAGGACCATCAGGGAGTACAACCTGGAGTTCGATTCATTAGCCAGGTATGCGCCCACTATTGTGGCGGACAAAGTTCACCGCTATGTGATATGGCTAGACCGTTACATGGTTACTGCATGTCTGGGAGTGGCTCTTCAGCCAGGTATGGATATTTCCCGGATGCAGGCATATGCACAGGGGATTGAGGACAGTGAGAGTGAGGGCCATCCAGGTCCGACCCACCCAAGAGGCCGTGACGGTGGTTTCGGATAGCTTTCGTGGTGGACGGCCTCGGCAGTTGGTCTACATTTTCGCCGACGCAGAGTACCCTTCCCGCCTTCCGTGGGTGGTTTGACCGTCGGATATTCGGGAGCGGTCAAGGCTCCAGTGGCGAGTTCACAGTGTCCGAAGATAGTAGCGAGGCCACCTTTGCCTCGGTGGTCACCGTGGTAGATCTCATTTTGGGAGTGTCGGACTAGTCGACAACTTGTTATGCTGCGACCAACAGCAGGCCATTTGGCGAGATCGTCCGACCAGAGGTGACTGGGGATGGCGCAAGCATTGGATCGATCGGGGTTCTTCACCTTCAATGGCTAGGCAGATGTTCATGCACGGCAGCCGCGATGCAGGTCGTGGTAGCTTCCATTTAGCGGTCCTTTGACCCGCCTATGTGATGTCAGGTATATCTTTGACCCTTTAGAGATTAGTATGCATGATAGGATTGTGTATGATTTAGTGTCATGAACGGAGGATATTGAGACTATGTACATGTGATAGAATAGGTTGGTAGATACGAACAGGCAATCCTGTTAGGCCATGAATGAGAGTAAGTGGTGATGGTTCAAATTATGGATTCGTTTTCCTGTTTAACTTACGATGAATGGATATGCGTGTGCGATATCTTAGGGTCACAAGTGGCATAATAAGGTCCCATTAAGCGTGAAGTACGAGGATGTACCGAGGAATATTAGATTGGCCCCAAAAGAACATTCGGGGATGAATGTTTCTAAGGGGGGGGGGGGGGAGAATGTTATACCCCGTAGTTCTGGTCATGCGTATGAGAACGTACGAAAGGGATTAAGACTTTAAATTTTAGGAGGATAGGTTGACGGATTGTTTCGGACGGGTTTTTAGTCAAATTTGAGGCGGTTTATGTCCAGTTGCATTATGAGTTCCTAGGTGTTTCAAAGGCGTAGTACGTAGTTCGTTGAGTCTAGTTCCAAACGCAACCAACCGTTCGTCAATAGGACATCAGAGTATAAAGTTATGGAAGTTACAAGTTCAGTGCGCAGTCGGACAGGAAAATAATTCGGTCAGGAGCCACAGGGCCGCGGCGCCGGGAAGCAAGGCAGCGGCGCCGGAAGATCCGAGGGTTGGCAGAGGTTTCAGCGCCGCGGTGCCGACTGCAGGGCCGCGGCGCCGAGGTGGGTTCTGCGAGGCTGAGTGGAAAAATCTGAACTGTTTTGTTTTAAAAAAGGCCATGAGAGGGTGACAAGTGTCCCCCCCATCTGATTTTTGCATGTACTATTTATTGACCAAGTCTTGAAGACTTGGTCATTCTTCAAGCTCTTCTCTCTCTCTAAATTAGAAGCTCTTCATTCTCTCTATAAAATCAAGAGGAAATCAAGGATTGAGAAAAATCTGAAAAGTGTGGCAAGAAGGAAACTTGTTGGCAAGCTTGTAGGAGTTATTGTGGTGGTGTTTGTGGAAAGGAGGCTAGTGAATTTGTTGGATTAATTTGGCTAAAGTTCTAAGGTAACAATTCCTTCTCTCTTTGCTAATTTTTGGTGTTGCATGTGAAGAAGAAAGAACTTGTAGTGGTAAATATTGCTCTTAGATACATTGCATGCAAGAAATATGGTTTGGATATGAAAGGATTGGATAAGAAGGTTATGTAAGCATATTGTAGCCAAAATACTACCTTAAACTTGTTAAGTTAAGTGTTATACATTGTGGGGCAGAATTTTACACATGCAAGATTAGGTGTGTAATCCCCTTTGAATTGTTTGGATTGTTGGGCCTTAAAAGTGGCGTTTGGATGTTGAATTCGGATCTTGAAAAGGTGTCAAAGTATGTAGAAACAAAGGAAATGCTGTCCGATTTTCCGTAGAATTTAGTGACTTTGCACTTGGAATATTCTACGTTGCAACTAGAGGTTAATAAACGTATTATGGTCATTATAGGTTGACGTACTACGTGCGGTATTTTGGACTTAGCAAGTGGATTGAACGGAGAGGTATGTGGAACTTTCCTATCTCTTGAGCATGAGTAGTTATAACTGTATAGTACGGTAGACGTACGCGATTTAAATAAAGTAAATCCTTTGGTATACTTAAACTATTTTTAAAGAATGTCTAAGTTGGTTGAGTTAGATAGTTAACTCACTTGTTCTTGAGGAATGGTCTATTCTAATAAGCTAGGCAAGGATTTCTTGACAGGAAAAAGTATTTTGAAAATTGTGTAAACTGATTTGAAGTATAAGTCTCTTGGTTAATAAAATAACGAAATTATTTGAGATATAAGGAGTTATAACGGCTTTATGGGAAGTTAGTTATAACGACCTTATGAAAGGATAAGAATGTCTTAATTTCTAAAGCATAAAGTTAGTATAACAGCTTTATGGGGAGTTGGTTATAATAACTTTATGGAAGGTTAAAGGAATGATTTTCTTGAGTAGGGTAAACAAAGATGAAAGAATCGAAATTACGTAGGGCAATTTGATTTAAAGGCATAAATTGCTTAGAGTGTAAAATGGGGATTTTTATGTGAAAAAGGGATCTTTTGAAAGAGTAGAAGTACATAGTACTTCGGGTTAAATTCTCCGGATTTGATTAAACAATAAGAAGGTACCTTAAGGTCAAAAATGACATTCATTTTGTAGATTAATGAAAGTCTAAAGAAGTTATGAAAGTACTTGGACGTACCGTCAGTGATGGAGGATTCCACGGGTATGCTTCCATTGTCTTAGTATGAGTTTACTTGGACGTACCGACAGTGATGTGGAATTCCACGGATATGCACCTTGGACATGCTTACGATGAGGGATTCCGAGGCATGCAGTACGAGGTTACCTGGACGTATCGACAGTGATGTGGGATTCCACGGGTATGCTTCCAGTGTGGTTGTGACATTTGTATATTCCATGGATTTGCTACCCACGATGCGAGTAATACCTCATGCAAGTCCGTAGGGCTCATGCGGGTGAAATAGTCCCATGCGGGTGAGTACAGCCTATGCGAGGAATACCTCATGCGGGTCCACATGACCCATGCGGGTGAAATAGTCCCAGGAGTAGGAGTGCTTAATGATATCATGGCGGATGACCTTGCTTTGACCATGAGCTTCCTATTTTCATGCAGTATAGTATATGCTTGATATTCTCATTGTTAGTAAGGCACAGTGTTCTGTAATTTGATTATCTTACATGTCTCCAGTTATTTTAGACTTATGAGGTATTTTCAGTATTTTCCAATTTCGCATACTTAGTACATATTGTGTACTGACCCCCTTCCTCGGGGGATGCGTTCATGCCGCAGGTAAGGGTAAGCAGGTGGTGGATCCTCATTCTTAGGATCACTGGTCTGGTGTCTGAAGCTCTATTCTTCCGGAGGCTTGTTTTGTTGGTACGGTTCTTCCTTGATGCTATAGGTATTATGTACATTCAGGGGTATGGCGGGGCCCTGTCCCGCCACAGTTGTTATTCTTAGAGGTCTGTAGTCACGGTTGTGGTTTGGGCTGTAAGAATAAGTTGTACTGTTTACTTTTGAATAAATTCAATCTATGAAAGGCGGCCTTGTCGGCTAGCCAGTGATGTTTGCTATATACAAGGTTATGTGTATGTATGTTCCGCTGCTATTCTCTGATGTATACCTGACGGGGTGCCCCGGTAGGGCACCAGTCGCGGCCCCGGGGTCGGGTCGTGACAATTATAATACTTGGGGTTTATAACAGTTATGAAGGAAATAGGGCTTCCAATCTCCTCAACTATCCACTCTTTCACATGTTAATGCAATGCTAATGATTCTTCTTCTTATTAAGATAGCAGGTTAACTAATCTGTCATTATATTCCGGTTAGGACATACAAGAGCTTAACCTAGTGCAGAAACCTTCTATATCTCTATGATAGATTTTACCATACATGAGGATTAAGAACAATAACCTTAATTACTATACAAGTATCGGGGTATTTTCGTCCACGATTTTAACCTGTCTAGACAATTACAACATATTCAAATCTCACCTTCCAGACTTTTGATTCGAAATTATATAAGTGATGACAATTAATAGCTAGTTAATTATCAAGAAATCATAACACTATTGAATAGATCTTAATATGCTGAAGAAGAAATCAATAATCAATGCATTAACTATATGAAAGAACTTCAAGAAGATTTGATGGAAACCCTACTAAAGTAATTAGCTTCTAAACATTGTCATGTCAAGAACTAATACAAAATCCAACATAAACTGAAATAAAATAAGGAAAGAAAAAGAACTTGAACAAGAGTCTCCAATTGTAGCCTCCTTCTTGCCTCCCAAAAGTATGATTTTGTATTATGGTATATGGTATGGTATATGAGTTGGGTTTAGGAATTTTATACTTGAGAAAAGTTGCCTTTCGGACCATAAAAATTCTCTCCAATTCGGCCCAGGAATTATGAAAATACGCGTAGGCACCGCGGTGCCTCTGGGAGGCACCTAGGTGCTAATTCAGCCAAAATCACTGGTAGTCACTGGAATGGAGGCACCTAGGTACCTCTATCAGGCACCCCAGTTTCTCTGCCAGGCACCTAGGTGCCTTCGACAGTGATTCAGTTTCGGACTTTCTGGCAATTTTACGTCGCGACGCTAATTATTTTTTACCGCGGTTCAATTGTACCGCGGTGCTACTTGGTTAGGCACCGCGGTGCCTTTCTGATTTCTTTTGGAAGTCGCCAGATTTCTTCTATTCTTTTGGCACTTTTTAGACTCCATTCCTTGGGCCGTGCTTGTGCAATTTTTATCTCAATTAAGCTCATTTCATCCTCGAAATTAGTATCTTCTCCTTTATGACAGCTGTGACACAAACGAAATAAAAGCACACCTAACACTATACTAAATACAAAATGAAAGAGTAAAATACTAACTAAAAAGGACTCAAAAGAGTGTATAAAATACACTCAACAAATGCTCCCAAACTTACACTTTACTCGCTCTCGAGTAAAGCACTAAACAAAAACAAAATAAAATTAAAAGACTCTATGAAATGGATCAAATAGTTATAGCAATGCTTCTTCAAAATTATGGATAAAAGTTGGGATAATATATTAGAACATACATAGCATGAATATTTAGCAATCTAGAATTTCAAGTTAGATATTTCGCAAAGATCATGATCAATCAGAAATATAAATACCTAACCTATGCATGTCAATCTCATTCCATCTTTCCCAAACGTCATAGATCTGTTTACTTGCTATTCTCCACTAATCATATACATACATATTAAAGATCATCAGGACTTTCACTGGTTGTAATGTAGGCTTAAGCATGGATAGGTAAAAGTAGACATTTAGGTTCAATTACGTACCATACACATTTTTCATTCAACTCTTTTTCCTTCTTTTTGACTTTCTTTTTAATCTCATACCTATTTTTCTCCCTCTTTTCTTTTGAGAGAATGGGATGCATTATAAATAACAAGCACCCCCAAACTTAGGCTTTTGCATATTTTACATTGGGGTGCATCAAATTTTTACTCTCTTCTTGTTCTTTTTCAACACTTCTCATCCCAATAACTTTCAATTATTACTTATGGCACAAACAGAGAATCATATGGTGTCAAAGAAAGATCTTATTTTAGGCTCAAAATGACTGACTAGTGATACAATTTATGTCAGGGTAGGTAATGAATGGTTAGAAGGGCTATCAAAGAAATGTCTGAGTCATCTCTCTAAACATGTACATCTTAACTATTTCGCCTCAAATAACAAGCAAACAGATTTTCTAGACATTTTTCAACATTTCTTTCCATAACTGACACACATAGGCTAAGCACAAATATCTCAAATAATTAGATGTCATGAATTTTTGGCATATCTAACATAAGCACACCGATTTTTACTTTCAATTCCATTACATTATCTCACTTTATCCAATCAATATCGTTAGCAACTACAACATGCATGATCCATAAAAAAAAAAAAAAATTATGACTCAAAAACACATAAAACAACATAAAGACAAATCAAAAAGACTAAAAAACAATAAGACACCCCCCAAACTTAATCGACACATTGTCCCCAATGTGAGAAGACTAAAAATAACGGGACAACTTACTGACACAACACATCGGTCATAACGGAGGTTTGGGATGAAGGACAAATTACTGTGCACATTGCCGAAGGAGGAACCACGGTTCATCGACCTGACCATGCATGCTAATTTACGTAAAAATTCCGCTTCTCCGCCTTGAAGCCTTCGCCCTTCGGAGTGAGTCCTGCCTTTATCTGTCATCCAAAAATACTAACATACCAGATCGTGAGACTGTTCAAGACAAAATAAAATAAACTAAAACAAAATTTAAATTACATAATTAAAACCATTGGGTTGCCTCCCAAGTAGCGCTGTCTTTAACGTCTTTTAGCCGGACGCAGGTTACTTACTAGATCAAAGGGGTAGAGTATCCCTTCCACATATCCACTTTAGCACCATTTTCCTCCTCATTCTCCTTTTCTTTTTCACAGGGCTCATTTCAGGAGGGTTCATTCCCTTATTCTCATCCACAACATTATTTATGGGTGCATAATTCTTACCATCAAGGGCATCAGTACCCTTGAGCTTTCATGAGGAGCCCTTTTATCAACAACACTAACAACAAAGCATCTAGCATCGACTTGAGGTTCGATGGGCTGCTTGAAAACTTTGAACACCATTTCCTCACCTTGAACTCTGAGCTTTAACTCCCCCTTTTCAACATCAATGAGGGCTCGCCCTGTGGCTAGGAATTTTCTCCCAAGGATCATGTACATATTTTCATCTTCCTCTATGTCTAAAATGAGGAAATCAACAGGAAGGATGAATTTGCCTACTTATACCAACACGTCCTCAATAATTCCTTGGGGATGCACAACCGAGTGATCAGCTAGATGCAGGGTGACTGTAGTTGGCCTTGATTCCCCCAAACCAAGTCTTCTGAACACAGAGAGGGGTATTAGGTTGACACTTGCCCCCAAATCATATAAGGCTTGCTTGCATGTAACACTTCCTATAGTGCAATGTAGGGTGAAACTCCCTGGATCTTTCAATTTAGGGGGAAGTCTCTTCTGCAGGATAGCACTACACTCATCTGTCAGCGCTATTGTCTCATATTCCACCAGCTTCCTCTTCTTAAACAGGATGTCTTTCATGAATTTCACATAAGCTGGCATCTTCTCCAATGCTTCAATGAATGGGAGATTGATATGAAGCTTTTTGAAGACCTCTAAAAATTTGGAGAATTGCTTGTCTAAGGACTTCTTTTGCAGTCTTTGAGGGTAAGAAATTTTGTCAGTATACTCCATCATCACTGCGGGTGAAGCCTTCTCTAAAATAGGGCGGTCATCAGTAACCCCCTCATTTACTACTTCAACTGTCTGCCCCACATCCTTCTCCTTTTCAACCATTGCTTGGGGTGCCCTCTTCTCTAACTGCTTCCCACTTCTCAAACTGATTGCTTCGCATTTCTCCCTAGGGGTCATCACTATATCAATAGGGAGAGTTCCCTGAGGTCTGTCATTCAAATTCCCTGCCAACTGCCCCATTTGAGTTTCCAAGTTCCTAATGGAGGATCTTGTTTCGCTATGAATCGCTTGGTCTCGCTATAAATCGTGCTCGGGTATTGGCCAACGATGAAATTGAGGACCTAGCCGCCATGAATTGAGTTCGAGAATTGACCAAGGTCAACAATGCCGCTTTTATGTCAATGCTTGTGGGTCCTGGGTTGAATCAAGTGAGGATGATGCCTGAAATGGTGGTTGTTGCCCTTGTTCATTCTTTCATGAAAAATTTGGGTGATTTCTCCACCATGGATTATATGTGTTGGAGAATAGATTGTTGTAGGTCTCAAAATTCCCATCGCTCAACTCGCCCATGGGCACATTATTTGGGTCCATCACGATGCATCTATCAAAAGTATGGGGACCCTACAAATTTTGCATCTACTGGTGTCAATCGCTTTAATCACTACGGTATCACGTGATTGCTTTGTCAAAGTGGCTATGTCACGACCCGACCCCGGGCCCGCGACTGGTGGCCTACTTGGGCACTCTTACATGTAACCATCATAGAAAGTCAGCGGAACATACATAGAACACACAACGTAAATCAGTAAGAAGTAAACAACAGGCTAGCCGATGAGGCTGCCTTCCTGGATATACATATATAAATAGTCAAAAGCAGTTACATCCTTTTTCTTTACGAACCGACCCACATACATGACTACAGACCTCTAAGTATTTTGACATAACAACTGGGATGGGACAGGGCCCCGCCATACCCCTGAATGTTCAACAACCGACAATACCAGGGATCTGAACCAAAGATAAGCCTCCGTAGTAATGGAGCTTCTAAACAGCTGAACAGTGATCCTAAGAATGAGGATCAAGAATCAGATAACTCTACTGCGAGATGAACGCAGCCCCGGAGGTCGACAACAAGTACCAAGTATGTGAAATCGAAAGATCAGAATGAAATCATAATAGTCTAAAATAAAGACGGGACATGTATGATAACCACATTAACGACACTAAGCCTTACTAACAATGAGTGGACAAGAATAAACTTTGCGGTTTTAAAACAGAAGCTCATGATTAACCTAGGCATCCGCCCGTAGTATCATTCTCGCAATCCTACTCACGGACTATTTCACCCAGATAGTCAGATGGACCCGCATGAGGAAATTTCTCGCATGATCAGATCCACCGCATAAAGCCGTGTATGGACCCGCATGAGGTAATATCCTCGCATAGGACTGGTCCGCCCCGCATGGGACTATTTCACCCGCATGAGCACTACGGACTCGCATGAGGTATTCCTCGCATCGTGGGGAGCAAATCCACGGAATATGCAAATGCAACAAGCCCGGGGAATGACCCCGTAATGAACAATACATCACTAGCACAACCAGCTATCATACATAACATAAGCACCACCAGCTTATCATACATAACATAAGCACCACCGTCTTATCATAATTATCATAAGTAAGTTAAGACATCCCCTAACTTCTTATTAGCCTTAATTATCATGCACTCTCATTTAATTTAACTTAAGGCACTAACATGTTATTAGAAATATGGGAATTTAACCCAAAGTACTACGTACTTCCGTTCCTTTAAAAAAAGAACCCTTTTTATATAAAAACCCCAGATACTAGCACCCGTAGTATCAAGGCTTGTCTACTTTTCAAAACAAGTTACTACACCTTTAGAAATTCATTTCAAGACTTTGACATTAAGTAACTTCTACATTCACAACCTAGGCAACTCATGCCTATAAATCAAGTAGACACTCTCTTAACCTTTCATAAATCCGTTATAACTACCTTCCCATAAAGCCGTCATAACTCTTTATGTTTTAGACAATTACATTCTTTTTGAAACCAAGAGACTTATACTTTTAAAACCAAGAGACTTATACTTTTAAAACCAAGTATCATATACTTTCAAATCAAGTTTCATAACTTTCAGAATACTTCAAGTCTCATAACTTTAGAAATCAAGTTTCTTAACTTTAGAATAGTTCAAGTAATCAATACTTTCCAAACCAAGTATTCTATACATTTTCAAGTCAAGAAATCTTTGTTTACCTTTTTAGAATAAACCATTCTTTTAACTTCCCATAAAGTTGTTATAACCAACTTCCCATAAAACCGTTATACTAACTTTATGCTTTAGAAACTAAGACATCTTTAACCTTTAAAACAAGTGAGTTAATTCTCTAACTCAACCAACTTCGACATTCTTAAACAAGTCAAGGGTACCAAATGAAATTAAATTCATTTAAATCTCGTACGTCCAACGTACTATACATTTATAGCTACTCATGCTCAAGAGATAAGAAAAGTTCCACATACCTCTCCGGCTCAATCCACTTGTCAAGTTGAATACACCGCACATAGAATGTCAACATATAATGACCATAATACGTCCATCAACTACTAGCTTTCAACGTAGAATATTCCTAAGTATAAGGACTCTTAATTCTACGGAAAATCGGGAAGCACTTCCTTTGTTTCTACGTACTTTTACACCTTTTTCAAGGCCTGAAAATCAATAACCAAATGCCACATTTAAGGCTCAACAATTCAGAAATTCAAAGGGGATTACACGCCTAACAGGACGTGTAAAATTCTGCCCCACAATTAATATAAAAATGTCCAACAACTTAAGCCATTCTCGACTACCATCAATATCAACTACAATGTCAATTTCCGTTCAATTCCTTTTTAATCCAATTTGTTATTCCAATATGTTATATACATAATAACAATTACAACAACTATAAATCCTTTCTTCCTTAACATGCGACGATTATATCTAACAATTAAATTGAATTACAAACTTAATGACTAACATGTCCAATTTCGGTTTTTAACATGTCGACATGATCCAAATCTTTTCAAACTTCACTCTATACATCACATGCTCATTTATCAACTACTATAACATGTAATCTTAACTTACTTCCAAGAGGAGAGGGAATTTACCTGTTATACCCCGTATTTCCAGAGTATGTACGTGAGGGCGTACGTATAAAAGTTAAGCCTTAGTAAGGACGAAAATATTGTGCACAACACACGAAAAGAATCGTTTTCCGACGAAACGTTTTACAAAACTTGCGTAGGGAAAATTCCGGCTATGTCATTTATTATTTTTGCGGATTTTTCCGAGAGATGAAATATTTTGGACCAACGGGAGGGTGACACTTGTCACCCTCAAGTGGCGGGACATTGGACGACCTTGGGCACGTTTTTGTGGCCTTTGCAATAGTCAAGGTTAGGTAGGATATTTTGTGTAGTAGATGGATAAGGACACTTGGGTAAATCCTCACCCTACACTTGCATAGCACTTGGCTTCATCTTGGCCATTGGTTGGCCTATAAATACCCCCCTAACTTGAAGGTTTTCTTCATCCACAAATCACTTCTCCAAGTCTTGAAAATCCTCCCCCCCTCTTGTAGTGTTTTCGTCCAAGCCTCTCCCCCCCCCCCCCCTCTAGAGAAGCTTAGCCGAAACAACCCTCTCCCCCCCTCTAGCCTTGTGTCTTCGGCCGAGTACCCCCCCTTGGTAGAAAGTTGTCTTCCAAAGTATAGTTACTATTCCAAATACCCTAGCCCAAATCCCTTATAGTATTTGAGTAGAAGTTGTGTAGAACTTCTAAGGACTTCTTGGAGCTATCGGAGCATGCAAATTAGGAGCTAAACCTTGCTCAGGATCGACATTTAACTTGGATAATTTTGGGCTTATCGAGGTAAATACTCTTATCCTTCTATTGTAATATGATATTACATATAAGAATATTTAAGACTTGAGTATAAGATATAGAAGGATATTAAATAATAGAATTGAACTGTAATCACAAAGAAGGGTTTAATGTAAGAAGAATTGAATCGCACTTACATGTATCGTATTTACTGAGACTGGGTAGCTTGACTGCAGGGAAGTGCTGCCCAATTTTCCATAGAATAGAGAACCCTCTCGCTTAGACTAGTCTACGCAGTAGTCTAGACTTTGATAGACGATCCGACTATTATAGGTTGATTCTCTCGACATATTCGACTTGGCGGTGGATTTCAGAAGGTATGTGATTCTTCCTATACTCTTGAGCATGATATTTTAAAATATATATATAGTACGGTAGACGTACGTGTGTTAACTGGACGTAGTTTTACGGCAATGTCGTTTGACTTAAGCCTGAATAATAAGAACCTTGAAGTATTTCAAAAGAATTATGAATCATTTTTAAAAAGAAGAGTAATACTTGATTTTTAAACAGAAAGATTAAGAGTTGTACTAGCTTTATGGGAAGTTAGGTATAACGACTTAAGAAAGATAAAAGGAACGGTTTTACTTGTTTGTTTATGAAAATCTTGTATTGACTTCGGCAAGTATAGTAAGATTGTTTGATAAGTAAACATGTTATGATACTACGTGGGTTAGTGTCTTGTGATGTTATTCTTGTTGTGCTTACGTTGTTAAACGTTAAGACCATTGTACTGTTATTATATCACATACCCCCTTGACTTGTTATACCGAGGGCTTGCCACCCTTGATGCGGGTCTATATGGCCTATGCGGAGCTGCGGGAGTTCCAGGATTGATCATTCCGGGTGTTTTAGCCCGATGCGGGGGATGCCCTATGCGGTCTGTGTGACTATGCGGTCTATTGAGACTATGCGATCATGAGTCCGTGAGGTACCGGCTAGCTACACCCGACGCGAGGAATACCTCATGCGGTCTGCAGTGACCATGCGGATCATGGAAGTTCAGATTAGGCACGCATAATGATACTATAGGCGATTGGCCTTGATTCGATCATTCGCGCCTAGATAAGACCGCTACATTATTTCTATTTTGCTCTTGTTTATGTTGTGGCACTATGTGCGCTTAGGCTGGTTGTATTTGCAAATGGTTTTAAATACTTTGATTTTACTTGATTTCTGATTTAGCATACTTGGTACCGTTATCGACTCATTCGGGGCGTTCATGCCGCAGTAAGAACAGCAGTGCTAGATCCGCATCCTTAGGATCTTTGCTTTGGTATCAGGAGCTCCATCTTCTCCGGAGGCTCGACTTTTGGTATGGTTCTCCCTGATGTTGTAGATATATGTACATTCAGGGTATGGCGGGGCCTGTCCATATAGTTGTTACATTCCTAAGTGCAGTAGTCATGTTGTAAAGTTGGGATGTAACTGTTCACTCTTTATATATATATATTCCGAAAGGCGACATTTTTTTCAGATATAAACTGTGTCTCAATTTACATTTGTTTCATGTCTTGTTTTTATATTCCGCTGATTACTCTGATGTATGACTACTTGGGTGCGGGTAAGGCACGATCGCCCCTGCAATGTGTCGTGACAAAAGTGGTATCGAGCGATTAATCCTCGGAAAGTGTCTCGACCGTATCTAGTAGAGTCTTGATTATCGGTATGTTGTGCACCATACCAATAATCGTGAGGCTATAGGATATTTAGGATTGGTTTCCATTCTTCTCACTCGAGATCGTGCTTTAGAGTGTGTTATAAGTTGGACCCTCTAACGTATTCCTTTCACATGCGATTATGCCTCACGTAAGGCAACCCGCCCGTAAGGGCAAGCGGCCGAGGCGCTAGTAGGACACCGAGAGTCACGAGGGCTCGTGCCCGATCTACACAGACGGCGAGTTCCATGACGCCGGCCCCAACAGAGACCACAGATGCCGCACCTCGTCCCACGGCTGGGCGGAGAGTTAGGTACAAGGAGATGGCCCGACTATTGGCGTGATTGTGGCCAAACATGAGGATAAGGATCTGGCGATTCGATTCAGCCCAAAGATGCACGTGGTTCACCCGAGATCGCAGTTTGAGGCTACGGATTTTTACGAGTTGTAGCCCGCGAGTTCTACGGTCGAGGCTCGAGGATGATCCGCAGGAGTTCATCCGTCAGTTGCAGAGGATCATGCGAGTGATCAAGGCTTCAGAGACCGAGTCCGTGATCTTCGGTTCCCATAGGCTGCGTGATACCGCAGTCGATTGGTTTGATTCGTGGGAGTTATCCCGGGGAGTGCATGCGCCTCCAGCAGTATGGGACGAGTTTTCGGAGGCTTTTCTCATGCACTTCTTGCCTCCGCAGATGAGGAGGGCACGGGCCGACATATTTTTGTTGCTGAGACAGAGAGGGCGCACAATTAGGGAGTACAACTTCGAGTTCGATTCACTAGCTCGATATGTCCCTGCGCTAGTAGCAGATATGGAGGACTGAGTGCACCGATACGTCACCGGGCTAGATGATTATATGGTCGATTCTTGTGCGGGTGTTGCTCTTCAGCCGGGTATGGACATTACCCGCATGCAGGCTCATGCACTTGGATGCGAGGAGCGTAGAGACGGCAGTCGAGATATCAGCAGCAAGAAGGCGAGCGGCCAGATCTTTTGGTAGCTCTCGGGGTGGACGACCTCAGCAGACGTCTAGATTTGCACCACAGCCAGCTCAGAGCACTCCTACATCATTTTCGGTACAGCGAGCATTGAGGCGGTCGGGGCCCGGGACTTGACTTCGGGGTGCAAGGGTGCTAACCGATCGAGGTCCGCTCGGTGTGTCCGTTGTGGTAGATTCCATTCGAGGCGTAGTACTACTTCGGAGCTTGCTACACTTGTAGCGGCCAGGTCATTATGCGAGTCTGTCCAGGCGGCGCGCAGAGGTAGGGTCACGCCGTGGTCTGCATTGCGGTCTTCATCCCTACGATTACACGCCCGGAGGCGGGTACTCATGGACCAGCGGTCACGGCAGGTCGTGGCGCGGGTCCCGCTTCTAGCGGTCCTCGTAACCGCATTTATGCCTTGTCCACCGGCAGATCGTGAGGCCTCGCGATGTCGTCACGGTACCTTATCGGGTTCTGGATTTGATGTGTATGCCTTGATAGATCCGGTTCTACTGTCTATATATCTCCCTTATTGCTAGTAGGATAGGGATGAGCCTGAGTCCATAGACCCTTTCGAGGTAGCTACGCCAGTGGGTGATTCGGTGGTAGCTCGACGGGTATATAGGGCTTGTCCAGTGACTATATGCAGTCGTCAGACCCGACCCGACTTGATAGAGTTGGATATGACTGATTTCGATGTGATCATGGGTATGGATTGGCTAGCTTCTTGCTATGCCAATGTAGATTGTAGGGAGAGAGTGGTACGATTCCAGTTTCCTGAGGAGCCGGTTGTTGAGTGGGAGGAACATCAGTACGCCGAGGGTAGGTTTATTTCCTACCTCGAGGCTAGGAAGATGGTGCGAAGGGTATATCTACCATCTCATTCGGGTGTTCGATCTGAGGTGCGGTACCAGATTTTCATCGATTCGTAGTCGAGAGTTCACGATGTGTTTCGCACGACCTCCGTATCCCTCCCGAGAGGATATAGAGTTTTGTATCGATGTGCTGCCAGACACTCGGCCTATTTCCATTCCGCCATACAGAATGGCACCTGCCGAGTTGAGAGAGCTGAAGGACCAGCTGAGAGATTTGCTGGAGAAGGGCTTCATCAGGCCTAGCGTTTCTCCCTGGGGAGCGCCGGTATTGTTCGTGAAGAAGAAGGACGGGACGCTGCGCATGTGTGTTGATTACGTGCACCGAACAAGGTGACTATTAGAATGATACCCGCTTCCCGAGATTGATGATTTGTTCGACCACCGCGAGTGCGAGATGTTTCTCAAGATTGATCTGCGATCGCTATCATCGTGCGGGTCGAGAGGCGGATGTCCCTAGGATCGCATTCGGACGATGCGGGCATTATGAGTTCGGTCATGTCTTTCGGGTTGACCAATGCTCGCGGTATTCATGGATTTGATGAACCGAGTGTTCAAGCCATTTTGGACACGCTTGTGATAGTGTTCATTGATGATATCTTGGTTTATTCTCGCCAGAGCGAGCATGCGGAGCATTTGAGGATCTTGAGAGTTCTCCAGACCAGCAGCTATACGCCAAGTTTTCCAAATGTGAGTTTTGGTTGGCTTCGTGGCTTTTCTTGGGCATATTGTGGGTGATGGTATTCGTGGATACGCCAAGATCGGCGATCGAGGACTTGGCCTAGACCTACTACTCCGGCAGGTGCGCGACTTTAGGCCTCGCAGTTATTATCGGCGGTTCGTAGAAGTTTGCTTCTATCTGCACCATTGACTAGGATGACTCGAAGCGGCTAAGTTTTGATGGTGATGCTTGTGGCGGGGTTTCGATTCTTTGAAAGAGAGATCGACGCCCGCTTCTTACTCTTCCGGAGGTCGAGCGGCTATGTCGTGTATTGTGATCGTCGTGCATCGGGTTGGGATGTGTGTTGATGCAGCGGGGAAAAGTTATAGCGTCGTCAGAAGCGACTTAAGAAGCATGAGAGGAACTACCCCCATGATTTGGAGTTAGCGTGGTGATTCACGCCAAGATCTGGAGGCACTATTTGTATGGGGTTCATGTGGATATTTATACAGACCACAAGAGCCTCGGATATCTTCACGGAGGAGCCGAACTTACGGCGAGAGATGGTTAGAGTTGCTTAAGGATTATGATGTCGATATCCTGTACCACCCGGAAGGCAATGTTGTGGCGTATGCCCTTAGTCGTAGGTCGATGGGTAGCCTATCGGATGTGCAGCCGGAGAAGGGCATGGTTCGCGATTGCATCAGTTAACGAGCCTTGGTGTCCGTTTGATTGATTCTGATAGCAGTGGGGTTCGAGTTCGAGAGGTTGCCGAGTCTTCCATCGTCGAGGAGGTGAAGAGGCAACCGTTTGAGGATCCGATTTTGATTCAGTATCGTGATGCGGCTCTTCGTGAGAGGAAGGGTCCTTTTGAGGTAGCACCTGATGGGGTGCTAAGGTTTGAGGGCAGGTTGTGTGTTCCATATGTTTCAGGACTTCGGCAACAGGTTCTAGGGGAAGCACACAGCGCGCGTTACTCTATCCATCCAGGGTCGACCAAGATGTACCACGACCTTAGATCTGTGTATTGGTGGGATGGCTTGAAGAGGGACGTTGCAGAGTTTGTAGCTCAGTGCTCGTGTTGTCAGCAGGTGAAGATAGAGCACCAGAGGCCTGGTGGATTATTGCAGACGATAGAGATCCCGGCCTGGAAGTGGGAGGTGATCAACATGGATTTTATCACAGGATTACCTCGCACTCAGAGGAAGCATGATTCTATATGGGTTATCGTCGACAGGCTGACGAAATCAGTCCACTTTCTTCCCGTCAGGACGACTTTTTCGGCTGAGGATTATGCGCACTTTACATCAGAGATCGCCGGTCGCATGGAGTCCCTATTTCTATCATATCGGCCAGGAGCGGTTACGCTAACTTCCGGAGGTCTTTCCGAAGGGTTTAGGACGCAGTGAGCACAGTCGCATTCCATCCACGCATGCAGACAGGCGGTGGCGCACTATCCGCACTCTTGAGGATATCCGCGAGCACTGTGTTATTGACCGAGGGTAGCCGAGGATCATTTTCCTCTAGTTGAGTTTGCGTATAATAATAGCTACCACTCCGGTATTCGGATGGCGCCATGAGGCCTTGTATGGGAGGAAGTGCAGATCGCCGATAGGCTGGTTTGATGTGGCGAGGTGCGATTAGTAGGACCGCACTGTACATCGTGCGATGGATAAGGTGAAGCTTATCCAGAGCGATTCTTGTCGGCTCGAGTCGGCCGAAGTCATATCGCAGATCATCGTCGTCGGCGTCCGAGCTCGAGGTTGATGATTGGGTTTTCTGAAGGTGTCACCCATGAAGGGTGTGATGAGATTCGGGAATAAAGGAAACTCGGCCAGTACATTGGCGTGTCAGTTGTTCGCGAGGTAGGCAAGGTTGCCTACAAGTTGAATCTGCCGTCCGATCTGGAGGCGGTCGCATCCGGTTTTCACGTTTCTATCGAGAGATGTATCGGGGATCCATCTAGGTGCACCCGATTGACGATGTCAGTGGCCGATGGGTTATCGTGTGAGAGATTCCATGCGCGATAATCGATCATCAGGTTAGGCGTCTGCGGACCAAGGACGTGGCTTCCGTCAAAGTCTTGTGGCGGAACGAGCTTAGGGAGGAGATGACGTGGGAAGCTGAGGAGGACAAGAGGCAGAAGTATCCCCACCTATTCCCCACACCTCCAGGTAACTTACTTTCCTTCTTGCTGGTTTTAATTATCGTATTTGCTTAAGTGTTGTTTTGTGGCCGTATGTAGCATTTGCAACTGTTTAAGCTTTATCATTAACTGTTTTGGGAAGGAACATTCGGGACGAATGTTTTTAAGGAGGGGAGAATGTTATACCCCGTATTTCCAGAGTATGTACGTGAGGGCGTACGTATAAAAGTTAAGCCTTAGTTAGGCATTAAGGACAAAAATATTGTGCACAACACACGAAAAGAATCGTTTTCCGACGAAACGTTTTACAAAACTTGCGTAGGGAAAATTCCGGCTATGTCATTTATTATTTTTGCGGATTTTTCCGAGAGATGAAATATTTTGGACCAACGGGAGGGTGACACTTGTCACCCTCAAGTGGCGGGACATTGGACGACCTTGGGCACGTTTTTGTGGCCTTTGCAATAGTCAAGGTTAGGTAGGATATTTTGTGTAGTAGATGGATAAGGACACTTGGGTAAATCCTCACCCTACACTTGCATAGCACTTGGCTTCATCTTGGCCATTGGTTGGCCTATAAATACCCCCCTAACTTGAAGGTTTTCTTCATCCACAAATCACTTCTCCAAGTCTTGAAAATCCTCCCCCCCTCTTGTAGTGTTTCGTCAAGCCTCTCCCCGCCTCTAGAGAAGCTTAGCCAAACAACCTCTCCCCTCTAGCCTTGTGGCTTCCCGAGTACTTCCTAGAGTGAGAGTTATCTTCCAAAGTATAGTTACTATTCCAAATACCTAGCCCAAATCCCTTATAGTATTTGAGTAGAAGTTGTGTAGAACTTCTAAGGACTTCTTGGAGCTATCGGAGCATGCAAGTTAGGAGCTAAACCTTGCTCAGGATCGACATTTAACTTGGATAAT
Source organism: Przewalskia tangutica (assembly GCA_029844215.1). NCBI lineage: Eukaryota > Viridiplantae > Streptophyta > Magnoliopsida > Solanales > Solanaceae > Przewalskia > Przewalskia tangutica. The sequence continues at coordinate 36,090 of JAQGDG010000330.1, forward strand.
TTTGGGCTTATCGAGGTAAATACTCTTGTCCTTCTATTGTAATTGGATATTACATATAAGAATATTTAAGACTTGAGTATAAGATATAGAAGGATATTAAATAATAGAATTGAACTGTAATCACAGTAGAAGGGTTTAACAGAAGAAGAATTGAACTGTACTTACATGAAATTTGTATTCTGATGAACTTGGGTAGCTTGACGGGTAGGGAAGTGCTGCCCAATTTTCCATAGAATAGAGAACCCTCTGCTTAGACTAGTCTACAGAGTAGTCTAGACTTTGATAGACGTATCTGACTATTATAGGTTGATTCTCTGCGCGCGACATATTCGACTTGGCAGGTGGATTTCACGGTAGGTATGTGATTCTTCCTATACTCTTGAGCATGATATTTTAAAATATATATATAGTACGGTAGACGTACGTGTGTTAACTGGACGTAGTTTTACGGCAATGTCTTTTGACTTAATCCTGAATAATAAGAACCTTGAAGTATTTCAAAAGAATTATGAATCATTTTTAAAAAGAAGAGTAATACTTGATTTTTAAACAGAAAGCTTAAGAGTTATACTAGCTTTATGGGAAGTTAGGTATAACGACTTAAGAAAGATAAAAGGAACGGTTTTACTTGTTTGTTTATGAAAATCTTGTATTGACTTCTGCAAGTATAGTAAGATTGTTTGATAAGTAAACATGTTATGATACTACGTGGGTTAGTGTCTTGTGATGTTATTCTTGTTGTGCTTACGTTGTTAAACGTTAAGACCATTGTACTGTTATTATATCACATACCCCCTTGAATTGTTATACCGAGGGCTTGCGCGCGATGCGGTCTATACGGCTATGCGGTGCGTGTGACTATGCGAGTCGTGGGAGTTCGATTGATCATTCGGTGTTTTATCCCGACGGGGATGCCTCGCGATGCAATGTGACTACGCGGTCTATCGAGACTATGCGGTGTAGAGTCGAGGAGAATGCAGGGGCTAGCTACCCCCGATGCGAGGAATACCTCATGCGGGTCTGTGTGTGACCTATGCGGACTGCGGGAAGTCCAGGATTAGGCACGCATAATGATACTATAGGCGATTGGCCTTGCTTCGATCATTCGCGGCCTAGATAAGACCAGTTACATTATTTCTATTTTGCTCTTGTTTATGTTGTGGCACTATGTGCAGTTGAACTGGTTGTATTTGCAAATGGTTTTAAATACTTTGATTTTACTTCAGTACTTTACAGTTTCGCATACTTGGTACCTGTTGTACTGACCTCCTTCGGGGGGCTGCGTTCATGCCGCAGGTAAGGGCAAACAGGTGCTAGATCCGCATCCTTAGGATCTTTGCTTTGGTATCGTGAGCTCCATCTTCTCCGAGGCTCGACTTTTGGTATGGTTCTCCCGATGTTGTAGATATATGTACATTCAGAGTATGGCGGGGCCTGTCCGCCATAGTTGTTTACATTCCTGCAGGTGCAGTAGTCATGTTGTAAAGTTGGGATGTAATCTCACTCTTTATATATATATGCCGAAAGGCGACATTTTTTTCAGATATAAACTGTGTCTCAATTTACATTTGTTTCATGTCTTGTTTTTATATTCCGCTGATTACTCTGATGTATGACTACTTGGGTGCCCGGGTAAGGCACCAGTCACTGGCCCCGGAACGGGTCGTTACATTACCTTTTAGGATTTCTCCCAAACCAGTAAAATCTCGCCCACTGTAGCCCTTTTTCCGCAACTCCTTTTCACGTCAAAATCATCTACACGAACTCTCTACGAGTCTATCAACATATCATCTTCTTGCTGCCCTTCCAATACTTTCATGAAGGCTTAGGGTTTCTGTTATACCCCGTATTTCCAGAGTATGTACGTAAGGGAATACGTACAAAAAGTTTAGCCTTAAAGTTTAGGCTTGGACGTTTTTTTTTTGGCACAACTCACAAAGCGAATAGTTTTCCGACGAAACGTTTCCACAGCTTTCGTAGGGTAAATTCCGGCTATGCCATTTCTAATTTTTGTGGATTTTTCCGAGAGACGAAACATTTTGGACCAACGGGAGGGCGACACTTGTCACCCTCCAATTGATGGACTTAAAATCGTCCATTTGGACGAATTGGACTTGGTGTTGCACGTTTTTTGTGCCTTGGCACAAGTCAAGGATTAGGTAGGATATTTTGTGTGCAAGTTGGCCAAGGACACTTGCCCTAATCTTGGCCTTACACTTGCCTAGCACTTGGCTTAATCTTGGCCATTGGTTGGCCACTTGACCTATAAATACCCTCTTGAGATGAAGAGTTCTTCATCCAAAAGCTTCCAAGTCTAAAACCCTCTCCTCTCCCTTTGTAGCCTTTTCGTCCAAACACCTCCCTCCTTGTGAAGGCCCTTGGCCGAATACCCCCTCTAGCCTAAGTAGTTTGGCGGCCCCCTAGCCTAGCCAAAACCTACCCCCTTGGTAGAAAAGTTGTCTTCTTGTATTGTTATAATGCCCAAAATACCCTAGCCCAAATTCCTTAGTACTTAGTAGAAGTTGTGAAGAACTTCTAAGGTTTCCTTGGAGCATACAACTTAGGAGCAAAACCTTGCTCAGGCGCGACTTTATCTAGGATATTATTGGGCTTACCGAGGTAACTAATCCTAACCCTCTTTTGAATTAGAGAATACTTACTGTAGTAGTATAAGATTAAGTATTAGATACTTAGAAGAATATTGCAGAATAGAATTGAACTGTTATCATAGTAGAAGGGTTTAAAAGAAGAATATTTGAACTATGCTTATATAGGACTGTTTTCACAGTAGACTTATATAGCTCACCGGGTAGGGAAGTGCTGCCCGACTTTCCGTAGAATTGTGAACCCTCTGTTTAGAATAACCTTCAGAGTAGTCTTTGATAGATGTCTGTGATTATTATAGGCTGACTCTCTGCGCGCGACATATTCAACTTGGCAGGTGGTTTTCGCTGAGAAGGTATGTGATTCTTCCTAAAGCATGATATTTTACAATATATATAGTACGGTAGACGTACATGTGTTAACTGAATAATAACTACGGCAATGTCTTTGACTTAAGCCTGAATAATACTTACGGCAATGCCTCACGGCTTAAGCCTGAATAACACATACTAAGAATGCCTCGGCTTAAGCTGAATAATAAAGAAGCTAAAGCATTTCAAAAGAATATGAATCATTTTTAATGTAAGAGAACTAATTGGTTTTAAAGCGAAGCTTAAGAGTTATACTAGCTTTATGGGAAGTTAAGTATAACCACTTAAGAATGATAAAAGAAACAGTTTGCCTATGTGTTTATAATGCACTTATATTGAATTGTGAAAGAATAATAAGATGGTTTGATAAGTAGACATGATATGATGCTATGTGTGTTAGTGTCTTGTAACGTTTGTATAAGAGAGTAGTCTTGTTGTGCTTATGTTGTTTAAATATAAGTTGTTATGTTAGTGTACTATCACTCACCTCTTGACATATTACAGGGGTTAGTGCCTCCGACGCGGGGTAGACTCAGTGATGCAGGACCATGATTCGAGAATACCTCATGCGGGTCCAGGACCTATGCGGAGCTACGGAGTTCCGTGTTAGTGATGCGGGTTATACCTCACGCGGTCTATGTGGCCACGCGGACTACGAGTCGGGGCGATGCCGAGGAGTAGCTACCCTCGACGCGGGGTTATGTACCTATGCGGGCCTATGAGAGTGGCCTATGCGGACTACGGAGTCCGTGATTAGGCTTGCGTGGTGGCTACGCAATTGGCCTGCTCGATCATTCGCAGCCTAGAAAAGACTATTCTGATTTACCTATTGTTGCTCTTGTTTATGATGTGGCACTATGTGCGGTCCCCTCGTTGTTTCATATATACTTGCAAAACTGATTTTAAAAATGATATGTTTTCATTTAAGTATTTCTGATTTCATATACTTAGTACTGTTGTCTCGACCTCCTTGGGCTGCGTTCATGCCGCAGTAAGAGCGGCAGTGCTAGATCCACATTGTTAGGATCTACGTTGGTGTCGGAGCTCCATCCTTTCCGAGGCTCTACTTTTGGGTATGATCTCCTGTTGTAGATAGTTTTGTATGATCGAGGTATGGCGGGGCCACTGTCCATAGTTGTATATTTCCTTAGAAGTGCGTAGTCATGTTATACAAGATATCGGATGTATTGCTAAAACCATGTTTATATATATATCTTGAAAGGCGACGTTTTCTCACATAAAGCGTGGTCTTATTTTATAAAGCTGTTCATGTCTTGTTTTATATTTCCGCCGATTACTCGATGTATGACTACTTGGGTGCCGGTAAGGCACCATCCACGGGCCTGAATGGGTCGTGACAAAAGTGGTATCGAGCGATTAATCCTCGGAAAGTGTCTCTGACCGTATCTAGTAGAGTCTTGATTATCGGTGTGTTTGCACCACACCAATAATCAGGAGACTATAGGAGATGTAGGAGTGGTTTCCATTCTTCTCCCTCGGTGATCGTGCTTTCGAGCTGTGTTAAGTTGGACCCCTATAACGTATTCCTTTTACATGTGATTATGCCTCCACGTAAGGCAACCCGGCCCAGAAGGGCAAGCGTAGGAGGCGCGATCGAACAGGAGTTACGAGGGCTCGGGCCCAGTCTATACCAGAGACGGCGAGTTCTACGACGCCGCCAGCCCCAGCAGAGACTACAGTACCCACACCTCATGTCCCACAGCCTGGGGCGGAGGAGTTAGGGTACAAGGAGATGGCCCAACTATTGGCTAGAGTTGTGGCCAGATACGAGGATAATTTGGATCGCGGTAGTTCCATTCGCCTCGGCTCGGTCGCGCGTGGTGCAGAAGCGAATAGTTTGAGGCTACGAGATTTCTTGAGTTGTAGCCGCGAGTTTTACTGGTCGAGGCGTAGGATGATCCGCAGGAGTTCATCCGTCGGCACAGAAGGATCATGCGAGTGATCAAGGCCTCGAGACAGTCTGTGACGCCGGTTCGCATGTGCCGCGTGATACCGCGATCGATTGGTTTGATTCATGGGAGTTATCCGGGAGAGCACGCGTCCCGCCTACTTGGGATGAGTTCTCGAGGCTTTCCTCACTCACTTCTTGCCTCACGGATGAGGAGGCGCGGGCGATAGATTTTTACTGCGAGGCGAGAGAGGGCCCGTCGGGAGTACAATGTCGAGTTTGATTCATTGGCTCGATATGTCCCAGCATTGTAGCAGATATGGAGGATAGGGTGCACCGCTACGTCACCGCTAGACGACTATATGGCCGAGGTATGCGGGTGTTTCTCTTCACCGTATGGACATTACCGCATGCAGCTCATGCTCGGAGTTGAGCGTAGAGACCGCCGGGTTGTGACAGCGGCAGAAGACCAGGGCAGGTCTTTTGGTGGCTATCGTGGTGGCGGCCTCAGCGATCTAGATTTGCACCACGGCCGGCTCGAGCACTCGCACCGTCCTCGGCCACGGCCGGGATATTCGAGGCGCACTGGGGCCCGGGACTTGAGCGTCGAGCGCAGTGCGGCGTCGGGACCACCCGCCGGTGTGGCGTCGGCGAATCCACCGGGAGTTGTGGTGCTACGGGAGCTTGTTTGATTGTAGCGGCGAGGTCACTATGCGGAACCTGTCAGGCGAGGCGATCGCGATGGTAGGGTCACCACGAGTTCTTTCGCCGGTCTTCTTCATCCCGACGATTACTCGCCTTGGAGGCAAGGTACTCATGGACCGCCAGTCGCGGCAGGTCGTGGCGCGGGTCCCGATTCTAGCGGTCCTCGAGCGCATTTATGCTTTGTCCGGTAACCGGGATCGAAGGCCTCACCGATGTCGCCACAGTACCTTATCGGTTCGGGTTTGATGTTTATGCCTTGATAGATCCGGTTCTACTCTGTCTATATATCTCCCTTGTTGCTAGTAGGATAGGGATAGAGCACGAGTCCATAGACCACTTCGAGGTAGCTACGCCATGGTGATTCGATGGTAGCTCGGCGGGTATATAGAGCTTGTCTGTGACTATTTATCGTCGGACCACTGGCCGACTTGATAGAGTTGGAGATGATTGACTTCGACGTGATCATGGGGATGGATTGGCTAGCTTCTTGCTACGCCAATGTAGACTGCAGAGAGTAGTGCAGTTCGATTTCTGAGGCCGGTTGTTGAGTGGGAGGAGCACGATATCGCCGGGTAGGTTTATTCCTACCTCAAGTCTAGGAAGATGGTGCAGAAGGTGTATATCTACCAAATCGTTCGGGTGTTTGATACTGAATCTGCGGTACCAGATTTTCCGTAAGTTCACGTGGTCAGAGAGTTCCCAGAAGTGTTTCCACACGACCTCGGTATCCTCCCGAGAGGAGATTGAGTTTTGTATTGACATTTTGCGGACACTCGGCCTATTTCCATTCCATCCATACGTAACGGCACCGCCGAGTTGAGAGAGTTCAAGGATCGGCTTAGAGATTTCTTGGAGAAAGGGCTTCATTAGGCCTAGTGTTTCTCCCCGGGAGCGCGGTATTGTTCGTGAAGAAGAAGGGCGGGGCCGCTGCGCATGTGTTGATTCTGAGCGGTGAACAAGGTGACCATTAAACGAATACCCCTTCCCGTGATTGATGATTTGTTCGACGATTGCGAGTGCGAGATGCTTCTCAAGATTGATCTACGGTCGGGCTATCATCAAAGTGCGATTCGAGAGAGGTGGATGTCCCTAGGATCGCATTCGGACGTGCGGGCATTATGAGTTCGTGGTCATGTCTTTTGGGTTGACCAATGCTCGGCGATATTCATGGATTTGATGAACCGAGTGTTCAAACCATTTTGGACACGCTTGTGATAGTGTTCATTGATGATATCTTGGTTTATTCGCTCGGAAGCGGGAGCATGCAGAGCATTTGAGGCGATCTTGTGATTCTCGGGACCAGCGGTTATGCGCCAAGTTTTCCAAATGTGAGTTTTGGTTGACTTGATGGCGTTTCTTGGGCATATTGTCGGTGATGGCATTCGAGTGGATCTGCCAAGATCGAAGCGATCGGGACTTGGCCTAGACCTACTACTCAGCAGAGGTTCGCGATTTTAGGCCTTGCGAGGATATTATCGGCGGTTCGTGGAGAAGTTTGCTTCTATCTGCACCATTGACTAAGCCGACTCGGCGGCCAAGTTTGATGGTGATGCTTGTGGCGGGGTTTCGATTCTTTGAAAGAAGTAGCGACCGCCTCGTTCTTACTCTTCCGGAGGTCAGATGGTTATGTCGTGTATTGTGATGCGTCAGGCATCGGGTTGGGATGTGTGTTGATGCAGCATGGCAGAGTTATAGCATATGCATCCCGACAGCTGAAGAAACACGAGAGGAACTACCCCACCCATGATTTGGAGTTGGCGGCTGTGATTCACGCTTTGAAGATCTGGAGGCACTATTTGTATGGGGTTCACGTGGATATTTTTACAGACCACAAGAGCCTCCAGTATATCTTCACCAAAGGAGTGAACTTACGGCGAGACGGTGGTTAGAGTTGCTTAAGGATTACGATGTTGATATCCTGTACCACCCGGTGAAGGCCAATGTTGTGGCATATGCTCTTAGTCGTAGGTCGATGGGGAGCCTATCAGATGTGCAGCTAGAGAGGAGGGACATGGTTCGTGATTTGCATCAGTTAGCGAGCCTTGGTGTCCGTTTGATTGATTCTGATAGCAGTGGGGTTAGAGTTCGTGAGGTTGCCGAGTCTTCCATCGTCGAGGAGGTGAAGAGGCAACAGTTCGAGGATCCAGCTTTGATTCGATATCGTGATACAGCTCTTCGTGAGGGCAAGGGTCCTTTTGAGGTAGCACCTGATGGGGTGCTAAGGTTTGAGGCAGATTGTGTGTTCGGATGTTTGAGACTTCGGCGAGTTCTTGGGAAGCACACGGTAGCGTTACTCTATCCATCGGGTCGACCAAGATGTACCATGACCTTAGATACGTGTATTGGTGGGATGGCTTGAAGAGGGACGTTGCGAGTTCGTAGCTCGATTCCGTGTTGTCGCAGTGAAGGTAGAGCACCGGAGGCCCGGTGGTTTGTTCTGACGATTGAGATCGACACGGAAGTGGAGGTAATCAACATGGACTTCATCACGGGATTACCTCGCACTCGGAGGAGACATGATTCTATATGGGTTATCGCCGACGGTGTGAAATCAGCCCACTTTCTTCCCGTCGGGACGACTTTTCGGTGAGGATTATGCGCACTTTACATCCGAGAGATCGTCGATGCATGGAGTCCCTACTTGATCATATCGCATGCAGGAGCCCGATTCGGCTAACTTCCGGAGGTCCTTCGAGGGGTTTAGGACGCAGTGAGCCGAGTAACGCATTTAATCCACGCAGACGGACAGCAGAGCGCACTATCCGCACTCTCGAGGATATCTTTGCGAGCCCGTGTTATTGACCGATGGTAGTTGGGAGGATCATTTGCCTCTAGTTGAGTTCGCGTATAATAATAGCTACCACTCCGGTATCGGATGACGCCTTATGAGGCCTTGTATGGGAGGAAGTGCAGATCGCCTATAGGTTGGTTCGATGTGGGCGAGTGCGGCTAGTGGGACCAGATTTGGTGCAGCAGCGATGGATAAGGTGAAGCTTATCCGAGGCGGCTATTGGCTCGAGTCGATAGAAGTCGACGCAGATCATCGCCGTCGACATCCGAGTTCGCGATTGATGATTGGGTTTTCTGAAGGTGTCACCCATGAAGGGTGTGATGAGATTCGGGAGGAAGAAACTCACCGCCGTACATTAGCCGCTTTGATTGTCGCGAGGTAGGCAAGGTTGCCTATGAGTTGGATCTGCCGTCCGTCTGGAGGCGATGCATCCGGTTTTCACGTATCTATCTTGAGAGATGTATCGGGGATCCATCTAGGGTACACCCGATTGACGATGTCCAGGTGACCGAGGGGTTATCGTATGAGGAGATTCCCATAGCGATAGTCGATCGTCAGGTTAGGCGTCTGCGGACCAAGGACGTGGCTTCCGTCAAAGTCTTGTGGCGGAACGAGCTCAGGGAGGAGATGACGTGGGAAGCCGAGGAGGACATGAGGCAGAAGTATCCTCACCTATTCCCCACACCTCCAGGTAATTCACTTTCCTACTTGTAAATTTTCGTTATCGTTTTTGCCTAAGTGTTGTTTTGTGGCCGTGTGTGGCTTTTGCAAACTGTTTAAGTTATGAAGAACCTTATCGTTATCTGTCTTGGGAAGGAACATTCGGGACGAATGTTTCTAAGGAGGGGAGAATGTTATACCCCGTATTTCCAGAGTATGTACGTAAGGGAATACGTACAAAAAGTTTAGCCTTAAAGTTTAGGCTTGGACGTTTTTTTGGGCACAACTCACAAAGCGAATAGTTTTCCGACGAAACGTTTCCACAGCTTTCGTAGGGTAAATTCCGGCTATGCCATTTCTAATTTTTGCGGATTTTTCCGAGAGACGAAACATTTTGGACCAACGGGAGGGCGACACTTGTCACCCTCCAATTGATGGACTTAAAATCGTCCATTTGGACGAATTGGACTTGGTGTTGCACGTTTTTTGTGCCTTGGCACAAGTCAAGGATTAGGTAGGATATTTTGTGTGCAAGTTGGCCAAGGACACTTGCCTAATCTTGGCCCTACACTTGCCTTGCACTTGGCAAGATCTTGGCCATTGGTTGGCCTTTGCTAGGCCTATAAATACCCCTCTTGAGATGAAGAGTTCTTCATCCACAAAAGCTTCCAAGTCTAAAATCCTCTCCTCTCCCTTTGTAGCCTTTTCGTCCAAACACCTCCCCCTCCCCTGGTGCAGGCCCTTGGCGAATACCCCCTCTAGCCTAAGTAGTTTGGCGAGGCCCCTAGCCTAGCCAAAACCTACCCCCTCCCGGTAGAAAAGTTGCCTTCTTGTATTGTTATAATGCCCAAAATACCCTAGCCCAAATTCCTTAGTACTTAGTAGAAGTTGTGAAGAACTTCTAAGGTTTCCTTGGAGCATACAACTTAGGAGCAAAACCTTGCTCAGGCGCGACTTTATCTAGGATATTATTGGGCTTACCGAGGTAACTAATCCTAACCCTCTTTTGAATTAGAGAATACTTACTGTAGTAGTATAAGAATAAGTATTAGATACTTATAAGAATATTGCAGAATAGAATTGAACTGTTATCATAGTAGAAGGGTTTAAAAGAAGAATATTTGAACTATGCTTATATAGAATTTGTTTTCCTGATGAACTTATATAGCTCACCGGGTAGGGAAGTGCTGCCCGACTTTCCGTAGAATTGTGAACCATCTGTTTAGAATAACCTTCAGAGTAGTCTTTGATAGATGTCTGTGACTATTATAGGCTGACTCTCTGCGCGCGACATATTCAACTTGGCAGGTGGTTTTCGCTGAGAAGGTATGTGATTCTTCCTAAAGCATGATATTTTACAATATATATATAGTACGGTAGACGTACATGTGTTAACTGAATAATAACTACGGCAATGTCTTTGACTTAAGCCTGAATAATACTTACGGCAATGCCTCACGGCTTAAGCCTGAATAATACTTACGGCAATGCCTCACGGCTTAAGCCTGAATAATAAAGAACTGAAAGCATTTCAAAAGAATACTGAATCATTTTTAACAGAAGAGAACTAATTGGTTTTTAAAACAGAAGCTTAAGAGTTATACTAGCTTTATGGGAAGTTAAGTATAACCACTTAAGAATGATAAAAGAAACAGTTTGCCTATGTGTTTATAACAGACTTATATTGAATTGTGAAAGAATAAATAAGATGGTTTGATAAGTAGACATGATATGATGCTATGTGTGTTAGTGTCTTGTAACGTTTGTATAAGAGAGTATTCTTGTTGTGCTTATGTTGTTTAAAGATAAGCTGTTATGTTAGTGTACTATCACTCACCTCTTGACATATTACAGGGGTTGTCGCCTCCGTCTGGGGTAGACTCAGTGATGCAGGACCATGATTCGAGAATACCTCATGCGGGTCGAGGACCTATGCGAGCTACGGGAGTTCCAGGTTAGTGATGCGGGGTTATACCTCATGCGGTCTATGTGGCCATGCGGACTACGAGTCCAGGACGATGCCGAGGAGTAGCTACCCTCGATGCGGGGTTATGTACCCTATGCGGGCCTATGAGAGTGGCCTATGCGGACTACGGGAGTCCAGGATTAGGCTTGCATGGTGGTACTACGGGCAATTGGCCCTGCTTCGATCATTCGCAGCCTAGAAAAGACCTGTTACAGTTTACCTATTGTTGCTCTTGTTTATGATGTGGCACTATGTGCGGTCCCCTTGGTTGTTTCATATATACTTGCAAAACTGATTTTAAAAATGATATGTTTTCATTTAAGTATTTCTGATTTCATATACTTAGTACCTGTTGTACTGACCTCCTTCGGGGGGCTGCGTTCATGCCGCAGGTAAGGGCAAGCAGGTGCTAGATCCACATTCTTAGGATCTCTACGTTGGTGTCGGGAGCTCCATCCTTTCCGGAGGCTCTACTTTTGGGTATGATCTCCCTGTTGTAGATAGTTTTGTACAGTCAGGGTATGGCGGGGCCCTGTCCCGCCATAGTTGTATATTTCCTTAGAGGTCTGTAGTCATGTTGTACAGTATCGGATGTAACTGCTAAAACCATGTTTATATATATATGCCGAAAGGCGACGTTTTCTCACATAAACTGTGTCTTATTTTATAAACTGTTTCATGTCTTGTTTTATATTTCCGCTGATTACTCTGATGTATGACTACTTGGGTGCCCCGGTAAGGCACCAGTCACGGGCCCCGAAATGGGTCGTGACAGTTTCATAAACCTTTAGAGAAAGAGAAAGGAAATTTCTATTTGGATGAAGTCTTGCAAAATGACCAAGTCTTGCAAGACTTGGTCATAATATAGGGTCTTGCTTGCCTACAAGTTGGGAGGGACACTTGTCGCCCTCCCATAGGTCCTCTACACAAATATCTTCTGATGTTTACCTAATTTCTGCAAAAAATCCCGCCTCGGCACCGTGGCCCTGCAGCCGGCGTCGTGGCGCTGCAACTTCAGAACACCTCAGGGCTTACGGAGCCACGGCCTTGCAGCCGGAGCCGTGGCGCCTGACTGAAATATTTTCTTTCTCTTCCGTCAGCTGAACTTGTAACGTCTATAACTTTCTAATCTGATACCCTATCGACGAGCGGTTTGTTGCGTTGGAAACTAGACTCAATGAAATTCATATTAAGCTTTTGAAACACCTAAAAACTCTTAATGTACTGGGACATAAATCACTCCAAAGTTGACTAAAAATCTGTCAAAAAAACATTCTGTCAACTTATCTTTCCAAATTCAAATCTTATTCCCTTTTGTACGTTCTCATCCCATTCTTTCGGAGTCAATCTAATAGGTAGCGACATAGTTTCCTTTTACAACCCCTACATACCAAAAATATGCCACCCATGGCCACATGATAATACATATACTAAAACGTCAACCTGAACTCCAAGTGTCGATGTCGGTTATTTGCATAAAGCTTTTTGCTGACTCTGAGCTTACCAATAATCTTCCCTGGATAAGCTTCGCCTTATCCACAGCTCGTTGAATCAAGTCTGGGCTAACTATCTGTACCTCGCCTACGTTGAACCAACCAATCGGCGATTCTACACTTTATTTCGTACAAGGCCTCATACAGGGCCATCTGAATACCGGAATGGTAGCTTTTGTTATACGCAAACTCATCAAAAGGAAATTAATCCTCCCAACCCTCTTTGAAATCAATAACACAGGCCCGTAACCTATCCTCAAGTGCCTGGATAGTACGCTCTGCCTGTCCATCGGTCTGAGGGTGAAATGCAACACTGAGACTCACTTGTGTCCCTAATCCCTTCTGGAAAACCTCCAGCAGTTATTCGTAAACTGAGCTCATCCGTCTGACCTCGTAAATGTAGGAACCCCGTGCAGTCTCACAATCTCTCAGCTATATAATCTAGCATAATCCTCAGCCGAGTAAGTGGTCTTCACCGGAAGAACATGGGCTGGTTTCGTCAGCCTATTTACTATGACCCTCAGGGAGTCGCACTTCCTCTGAGTACGATGCAACCCTGTAACAAAATCTATATTAATCACCTCCCATTTCTAAGTCGGGATCTCAATCGCATGCAATAGCCCACTGGGCTTCTGGTGCTCAACCTTGACCTGTTTCTAGTTCAGACACTATGTAACAAACTCTGCTGCATCCCTCTTCAGACCATCTTACCAATACATACATCTGAGGTCACGATATATCTTAATCGACCCCGAACAAATAGAGAAATAAGCACTGCGTGCCTCCCCTAAAACCTGTTGACAAATCCTGCAGCATCGGACACACACAATCTATCCTCATATCACAACACCCTATCCGGTGCTACCCAAACGAGCCATTCTCTTCTTGGAGAGTCGTATCTCAATTCCGCACTAGAACTGGATCCTTATACTGTCGCCTCTCCAACTCCTCAACGAGGGAAGACTCGACAACCTCTCGAATCTGAGCTCCACTATCATGCTCCCGTAGCTGTCGGGAAATATAGGCTCTAACCTTATCGTGTTGCGTCATCATACAACCTAGCCCAATAACCAAAGTGTTATAATAATAACCTAACCCTCTAGTCCCTCAGGAGGGATTAGAACTGTAGTCATAGTCAACTTATCTACCAATAACTGGAAGCCTTTTGTCACGACCCGGCCCCGGGCCGCGACTAGTGCCCTACCTGGGCACCCTTCTAATCATACAACATAGTAAACTGCGGAAGATAAATAACACACTTTTTTTAAACTAAGGCCAAGACGATAAGGCTGCCATAATCATAAAAATTACCCGAAAGGGTCTACACTGTTTAACAATGTAAACAAAACAACTCTAGCCACCCAAATTTCGGATGAATACATGCACTCTAAGATTTGAACAAATACTATGACGGGACAAGACCCCGCCGTACCCCTGAATATACATAGCCATGACAACTCCGGAACATTGGAGCCATCTCAAAATGCTGAATCAGGATCCTAAGCTCGCGGATCCACAACTGTGTACCTAAACCTGCGGACATGAACGCAACCCACCGAAGAAGTCGATAACAGTGCGAATATGGAACGGAAATAAAGTACAAGAAATGTATCATAATGTACAAAAAGAATGACAGAGCAAGTATAAAAGTACATACCAGATCCTGCCGTGTCATTACCACTCATGAACTTAATTGCACATCATTATCTTTTCCATTCCATTAAGAGTTATAGCCAAATTTTACGTACATACTTAGGAGAAATCATTAAGTTCATTACCATATAACTTACTTATCTTTCATAACATAATCCGGTCCTTTATGGAGGGACGCATATACTACCCGGCCCAATCTGGGACGCGATCAAGTCACACAAATATCAAAGTGTGCCCGTGGAATCCCCCATCACTGCCGACAGTCATAAGTGTAAAATATAACCATGTGACGCGCCCGTGGCATCCCACTTCACTATCGGCGTACACATACACAATACATATATATATATCCTGCCCGTGGAATCACACATCACTGCCGACAGCCGTAGGTGTAACATATAACCATGTGACGCGCCCGTGGCATCCTACCTCACTGTCGGCGTACACATATACAACACATATATATATATATAACGTGGCCGCATGCCCCGGAATCCCTCATCGTATAAGCATGGCCATAACGTGCCCTCGGCATCCCTCATCGTAGGTGCAGGTCTTCATGGGGAGCTAGCCCATGGAGTAATAATATAACATGCCCCCGGAATCCCTCATCGTGGGTACATGTCTTCATGGGGAGCTAGCCCATGGAGTAATAATCGTACATAGCATGGTCGCATGCCCTGAAATCCCTCATCGTATAAGCATGGCCATGGGTAATAAAACAAATCCAGGAATCTAACCCGCCTCCTGGTCACATGCCCCGGAATCCCACATCATATAAGCATGTCCAAGGATCAATCATAATAGAAGCATACCCGTGGAATCCCACATCACCGTCGCATGCGTCAAGTAAACTTACAACAAGACAGTGACCCTCGGTGAGAGTCACGAAAACGTAAACATATAATACTTGCACTCAAAGCTATCACAAGAAAACATAGGCAAGTTCATTAAACCTTTAGACTTCCATTTTTATAAACTCATGGCACTTTCGTTTCACACATAAAAATCCGGGAATTTAACCCAAAGTACTACGTGCTTACATTCTTTTCAAAAGACTCCTTTTCATATAAAACCCCAAGATACTAACACCCGTAGTATCAAGGCTTGTTTACATTTTACCTAAGTCACTACACTTTTAGAAATACATTTTTCGGCTTCTAAAGTCTCTTAACCTTTTTAGAATTCATAGTTCATAGTCTTAACACTTCCTAACGTAAACTCTTTAAATTAAGCAACATATGCCTTATATGTGTGAATATGTTATACTTGTTTATAATGATCTCATTAAAGCAGCCATGATCTAGAAAATGTAATACAATTTTGTCTTATCTTAGCTTCTATGCAGATGGAGAATTCTACTTGTTTTAATATATATTATTGTCATTACATTTTTCTTTATTAACGCTGCAATGGCTTGTTCGATACTTATTCTCATTCGTGACGTAAATTAGCCAAATCAACTTGGCTCCAAATACCTCCTAACGACTCTTACCAACATCCCCCATAAGACCTGGTAAGAACTTAGGATAACTCAGACATAACCTTTACGTAGAGTAAATCAACATACCTACCTCTTAACTTCTAAGAGTAGAAGGAATCACGAAATAATACCACATGTATATTCCATACATAGAATCATGTCAAAAGAAGGAAGAGGTTCACATACCTCGCGACGATTATCGACAAGTAGCAAAATGCTCCAAAGTACTTCAACCTTGATAACTATTCCATCCTTCAAGTAGAACACGCTATACTTAGTACTTCCACCTATAATGGCCATAATACGTCCATTAACCTCTAGCTTCAAACGTAGAATATTCTAAGTGCAAAGTCACTAAATTCTACGGAAAATCGGACAGCACTTCCTTTGTTTCTACATACTTTGCCACCTTTTTCAAGGCCGAATTCAATAACCAAACACGCCACATTTAAGGCCCAACAATTCAGCTAACCAAAGGGGATTACACGCCTTAACAGGACGTGTAAAATTCCGCCCCACAAATTAATACGAAACTAGTTCCATAATTAAATCCATTCTCGGCTAACATAAACAACAACTCAAAGTCTTTTCCAATTCTTTTCCAATCCAAGTTCTTAGGTCTAACATGTTATATAGTCATAAACAACTTCAACAACTATAATTTCCTTCAATATATAACATGTGACGACTTATACTTATAATCAACTTGAATTGTAATCTTAAGGCTAAACATACTAGTTTCGGATTAGGGTTCCAATAGACAATATACTTATCAAATTTCATAATATAAACATATCATGCTTGCTAATATCCATAGCTACAACAATAAGTAATCTTAGTTACTAAAACGACAAGAATTATACCTTTACAAGCCCCTAAAATTTCCAAGATTCAAAGTCGCTCCTTAGCCACTTTAGCTCCTCCTTTCGACATTCCAATCCACTCCAAGCAACCTTTAGAAGCCTATGAAGAACTCATCTTCAAGTTCCAACTTCAAAGTTGAAGAACTCCCTAGGTTTTCGCCTTGCGACTAATACGAAAACAATCTTTTTCCGGGATCTTTCTATTGAGATACCCTTAGAATACCCTTAGGAACCTTGGGTTAAAGTCTTGTGAATAATGGATCACGAACTAAAATTTTTTGTGTGGGAATTGCTCCATGGCCGAGAGCTCCTCTAAGGATAGCACAAGTTTCTTGAAAAATTTCTCTAAGTGTGAAGACTTGTCTTGCACTAGGGTACTATATAAAACACAATGGAGGGTCAAGATATCAACATATGTGTGGCTAGGATGAAGGGCATTAAATAATAATCCAAGTGGCAAGTTGACTTGGTCAACAATCTCAAGCTAGCAAGAATTTGTTCATCTTCAATGGTCAATGACCATTTTACCCTTAAATATTTCATCCAAGCCATGTGGGGGAGGGGTGCCACGTGTTGCCCTCCCATTCATCCATAAAATTCCACAACCCTCGTGGGCCCCACAAAACGTAAAATTCCTCGGGTGGGATCCACGTGACCAAATCCGTAAAAATAAATTTCCATAATGATAATAAGTTCCATACTTCTTCAATTAATGCATTTTGAGAATCCAATTCTCCTCAACGAACATTTCTCCTTTCCGACGTTCGGAAGATTTTCCATCGGAAAAACAATTCTTCCTTTCGTACCCTTTTCAAGTCTTGAGTTCCTTATGTACATTCTCTTAAACATGTCCTGGAGTTACGGGGTGTAACATTCTTCCCCCCTTAGAAACATTCGTCCCCGAATGTTCTTTCGGAGTCCAATCTAATTAGATAGCGACATAGTCTCCTTTTACTACACCCTTCATACAACATATGCCACCCATGGACACATAGCCATACTTATACTAAAACGTCAACCTAGGCACTCACGAAGCCAACTAGTCCATACTCATAATGACCTCAAAGTCTGTCGTAAACATCTCTACTAGGTCTACTAGGGTCTGACGACTGTATCATCACCGGGCAAATCTCATATGCCCGCTCAGCTACCACCCCAAACACTCACGGTGTAGTTACATCGAAAGGTCCTTACGGATTCGGGCTCTATTCCTTTACACTTGTGTTATACCCCGTATTTCCAGAGTATGTACGTGAGGGCGTACGTGTTAAAGTTAAGCCTTAAAGTAGGCTAGTGCCGAAAATTTTGTTCACAAGTACCGAAAAGAGTCGTTTTCCGACGAAACGTTTTACAAACTTTGCGAAGGGAAAAATACGGCTATGTCATTTATTATTTTTGCGGATTTTTCCGAGAGACGAAATATTTTGGAACAACGGGAGGGTGACACTTGTCACCCTCAATGGACGGCAAAGTGGGCACTTCTTGGCACGTTTTTTGTGTTGTTCTTGGTCAAGGGTTAGGTAGGATATTTTGTGTGGTAGATGGATAAGGACACATGGGTAAATCCTTGCCCTACACTTGCACCACACTTGTCTTCATCTTCGCCATTGGTTGGCCATTGCTTGACCTATAAATACCCCCCTTGCTTGAAGGTTTTCTTCATCCCTCAAATCTTTCTAAGTCTTGAAAACCCTCTCCTCCTTTGAGTGTGGTTCTCGTCCAAAGCCACCCCCTCCCCCTAGAAAAGGCCCTTGGCCGAAACCCATCTCCCTTTGTAGTGTTCTAGCCGAGAACACCCCCCTAGCCTAGTTGTGCTAGCCGAAAATACACCCCCCCTTTGTGGTATAGAAATACTTCTCCAAGTATTGTTGTTATGCCAAAATACTCTAGCCCAAAACCTTTGTAGTATTTCCAAGTACCCTCTATACGAAAAGCCCGGAAAATACTACTATACTTTCCTTTAGCCACTAAACGAAACCCTATGGAAAAATCTCCATAATTGGTTGGAGTACTAAGTAGAAGTTGTGTAGAACTTCTAAGGGTTTCTTGAGCGAATCGAGCGCACTGAGTAGGAGCTAAACCTTGCTCAGGATCGACTTTTAACTTGGATAATTTTGGGGCTTACCGAGGTAAATAATCCTATCGTTTTATTGTAATTAGAGATTACATACTGTAGTATTATTGAAAATGAATATAAGATTCATAGAAGAGAATTGAACTGTAATGGAAGGATATTACAGATAAGACTTGAACTGAAATCACATCAGAAGAATATTTAAGTAGAAGATTAAACCGTACTTACATAGGACCGTATTTACAGTAGTCTTATAACCTTTATTGGTTGACTGTTCTGCGAGTAGCATGTACTACTTGGAAGGTGGACAAGGCTAGCCGTTATAGCCGGAGGCGTTTTGCTAATAGTCGATAATCGTCGCGAGGTATGTGATTGTTCCTATACTCTTGAGCATGATATTTAAAAGAATATATATATATAGTACGGTAGACGTACGTGTGTTAACTGAACGTAGTTGTACGGCAATGTCTTTTGACTTAAACCTGAATAATATATATATATATATAGTATGACGACGTCGTGTGCTAATCGAACGTAGTTGCGGCAATGTCTTTTGACTTAAGCCTGAATAATAAGAATCTTGAAGTATTTCAAAAGAATTAAGAATCCTTTTTGAAAGAAGAGTAATACTTGGTTTTGAAAACATAAGAGTTATACTAGCTTTATGGGAAGTTAGGTATAACGTCTTAAGGGAGGTAAAATGAATGGTTTATTGATTTTAAAAGTAAAGAGACTTGATCTTAAAAGATAAGAGACTTGACTTAAATGAATTAATATGAATTTTGTGTGAAACCTCATTCGTGAGTAATGAGTACTTGGTTTTTAAAAAGGAATAATGTTTTACTGATTTCGGAAACCAGAATGAGTATCAACAAACCACTGCAGCGTTAATAAAGGGAAATGTAATGACTAATGAAGTATTATTAAAACCAGTAGAAACCTCCATCTGCATAGAAGCTAAGATGAGACAAAATGATATTACATTTTCTAGATCATGACTGCTTTAATAAGATGGTTATAAACAAGAATAAAACTACTCACACATATGGCATATGTTACTCAATGGTTTAAAAAGAGATTAAGACATTGAACTATGAAACGTTTCTAAAATAAAGAGAATTGAGTAGTTGAAATTAGGCAAACTGGAACTTTAGGAAAAGAATGTTGTTACTTGATTTTAAAGAAAAAGGAAGTGTTCTGGTTTACTTAAAAATGTGAGTCACTCTAATTTTATACTACGGGTATCGGGTGACTTTTATAAAAGGAATGGATCTCTTTAAAAGAAAGTTAACGTACGTAGTACTTTAGGGTTAACACCCGGACTTTGACATAAAATGAAAGTACCTTGAGTTGTGTATAACTTGCCTACGCTTGTTGTTGTGTAACTTGCCTATGCTTGTTGTTGTGTAACTTGCCTATGCTTGTTGTGATAGCCTTTGTTGTGCAAAAATTGTGTTTCTATACTACCGCGTCTCTCGATGGAGGGCCGGTTGACTTGTTGAGAACTTACTTGGACGTACCGGCAGTGACGGAAGATTCCACGGGTATGCTTCCATTATTATTGTTACATGGGCATGTCTACACCGATGATGGATTCTGTGGACATGTGACCATTATGGTTATTTATGGCGCATCGTGACTTACGGTTGTGATCGCGCGTAGCTTTGTTTGCCCCCGCCGCCTACGTGACGGTGGATCTGGTATAGGTTATTGCACTTGCCACGCGTCGCCTTCGCGAAGTATCGTGACTTACGGTTGTGATCCGGTGCTTAGCCGATTCACTTGCCCCGCCGCCTACGTGGCGCGGAGAGGCGCGAGGCTAGTGCACTTGCCACGTGTCGCCTTCGCGAGTCGGTGTTTGGATGGAGCCGTGACTTACGGTTGTGATCTGCGCGTAGCCGATTCACTTGCCCCCGCTACCACGCGCGCAGAGGAGAGTGGAGGCTATTGCACTTGCCACGCGGTCGCCTTCATGATATGGTTGTACATTATTATTGGTACGGCCGGATCTGGTAGTTATACTTGCCGTCACGGTTTTTATGACACAGTGGGACCGTGTTCATGTATACTCTTCGTGTTGATTATATCATGATCGGCATGAGGAAGGAATTCCACGCACGAGTGATGATTTGGAGAGGCGTGAGTCCCCGACTTGATATATTTGTTTATATGTTGTGTAATCGTAGTTTGGTTATCATACATGTCTCCCGCTTTATATAGACTATTATGATTTCATTTACGATTTTCGCCACATACTTGGTACCAGATCGACCTCTTTCGGGGCCGCGTTCATGCCGCAGTAGAGGTACATCACCGCCGATCCCCGCTTATAGGATCACATTTCACAGATAGGGAAGCTCCGTTCCTTCGGAGGCTTATCTTTTGGTATGTTACCCTGAGTATGTAGGTTTTTGTACATTCAGGGGTATGGCGGGGCCCTGTCCCGTCATAGTTGTTGTAAAAATCTTAGAGGTCTGTAGCACCGTTGTGGGCAGGGTTGTAAGGATTGTACCTGTTCAATGGTCGATATATATGTATATATGCTGAAAGGCAACCGCTTTGGTTGGCCTATTTTCTTTATCTTGATCCATATCTATTTGTATGTTTAAGTTTTTATTTTCCGCCGGTTTTTCTCGATGTTGTATCACTAGGTGGTGCCCGGTAGGCACGATCCACGCCCGAAGTTCGGTCGTGACAAAAGTGGTATAAGAGCGATTAGTCCTCAGAAGGTGTCTACAGACCGTGTCTAGTAGAGTCTTGATTATCGGTGTGTTGTGCACCACATCTATAATCAGGAGGCTGCAGGACATTTAGGATTGGTTTCCATTCTTCTCATTCTGAGATCGTGCCTTAGAGCTGTGTGATAAGTTGGACCCCTCTGACGTATTTCGTTTTTACCAGTTATGCCTCCGCGTAAGGCAACCCGCCCGTGGGCAAGGCAGCAGAGGAGCTGCGAGTAGCAACGCAGCCTCTACAGAGACCACAAGACTCGAGCCTCCATCCCCATGCGGCAGCAGAGACGGGTTACAAAGAGATGGCCCGCCATCGCCGTGATCGTGGCCGAACGAGGATAGATCGACGCAGCAGCCCAGTAGCACCCGTGGTTCACCCGAGATCGGATAGTTTGAGGCTACGGGATTTTCTGAGTTGTATGCCGCCAGAGTTTTATGGGTCGAGGCCTGAGGATGATCCGCAGGAGTTCATCCGACGCTACGGATCGAGAGTGATCAAGGCATCGGAGACCGAGTCGGTGGTCCTAGGTTCGCGATCGGCTGCGTGATACCGCAATGACCGGTTTGATTCGCGAGCCGCCCGGGAGAGAATGCACTTCCACTATATGGGACGAGTTCTCGGGGCATTTCTTGCACATTTCTTGCCTCCAGATGAGAGGGCTCGCCGCCGATTTTTGGTGTCATGCGTAATCCGCGCACGGTCGGGAGTACAATGTGGAGTTCGACTCATTGGCCCTGTGACGCCCCGCGTTAGTAGCTTGTATGGAGGATCGAGTGCACCGATATGTTACAGGCTCGATGATTACCTAGCGTAGTTGTTCGTGTAGCTCTTCACCGTACGACATTGCCCGCATGTAGGCTTATGCACTGGGATGTGAGGAGCGGAGAGATCGACGGAATGACCGAGATCAGCAGAAGAGGGCCAGAACAGCAGGGTCTTTTGGCGACTTTCGAGGCGGACCGCCACAGCAGCAGACTAGTTATGTACTCCGCCCGATTCAGTGGTCCCCCACCGTCGTCGGGACGTATGGGATATTCAGGAGCAGGTCAGGGCTCCCCGGTTTCAGATTTTCGGGGGAGTAGAAGTGCTCGCCGGATGAGGCCACCCGTATCTCAGTGTGGTCGTTGTGGTAAAGCCCATAGGGGGGAGTGTCGTACTGGTTTGGGAGATTGCTATACTTGTGGCCGACTGGACCATTTGACGAGATCGTCCACCAGGTGGCATGGTGGGATAGCATGCACTACTAGATCGATGGGTTTTTACCTTCCATAGCTAGGCAGATGTTCATACACCGTGCAGCCACCAGAGGTCGCGGTGGAAGTTCCAGCTTAGCGGTCCTTTGAACCGCCTATTTTCAGGTATATCCTTAACCCTCTAGAGATTTGTATGTATTGATGTTATGATGATGTGTTTAGTGTTATGTTCGGATAGCTTTGTGCTAAAATGTGATTTAGACGCCTGGTTAGTGAAAAGGGTAAGCCTGGGGGGTGAGAAAATGATGAACCTTAGGATATTACAGTTGAGACCTTAGATGTAAGGCCGTCTTGAGTACAAGATTTCATGGGTGATCCTTGTCGAATGAATAGGTATACGCGAGTAATTGTGGAAAATTCTTGGGTGGTGTAAAATGGAAGTGGTAGCTTTCATGACCAGATAGGTAAGATTGTTCCGGATCGAGAACAAGAGCTTGATGCGTTAAGTGGTCGGGTTGGGGCCATGCGGGTCAATCCGTAGCTCGGTTTGGGGTTGGGTCGCCGAGGTGGTCCCGCCAGGTGGTAGGATCACGAGGGTGCTAGGCCCAAGTTTAGGTAACCATCGTATGAATTTGTGGATGCGTTCGACCAGAATCGGTTCGTGAAGGTCGAGAATGGCCTTAGAGGGAAGTGAAGCTAGTAAGATGACCAAGTTGGGAGGTAGTGACTCCAAAGTTTTAGCAACAGAAGCATTGACTGAAGTGTGGTACGTGTACTAGGAAGAGTTCGAGTGTTCGAGAAGGATACGACGAGAAAGGAAAGAAGTGAACTTGTGCTGAAAGATGGAAGTAATCATTTTTGTGAAACGAGTGTGCGAAGGGAGTATCCTTTGGACCAGAAGCGAGAATTGGTACTGTTTTGCATCGTCGAGGTGATTCCTCGTTGGCTTGGATTTAAGTATTTGCGCGCGTGTATTCTGTGATCATGTGCGGCAATTGCAAACTGGTTAAGCTATGAGGAACTTGATCGTTATCTGTCTTGAGAAGGAACATTCGGGACGAATGTTTCTAAGGAGGGGAGAATGTTATACCCCGTATTTCCAGAGTATGTACGTGAGGGCGTACGTATTAAAGTTAAGCCTTAAAGTAGGCTAGTGCCGAAAATTTTGTTCACAAGTACCGAAAAGAGTCGTTTTCCGACGAAACGTTTTACAAACTTTGCGAAGGGAAAAATACGGCTATGTCATTTATTATTTTTGCGGATTTTTCCGAGAGACGAAATATTTTGGACCAACGGGAGGGTGACACTTGTCACCCTCAATGGACGGCAAAGTGGGCACTTCTTGGCACGTTTTTTGTGTTGTTCTTGGTCAAGGGTTAGGTAGGATATTTTGTGTGGTAGATGGATAAGGACACATGGGTAAATCCTAGCCCTACACTTGCACCACACTTGTCTTCATCTTGGCCATTGGTTGGCCATTGCTTGACCTATAAATACCCCCTTGCTTGAAGGTTTTCTTCATCCCTCAAATCTTTCTAAGTCTTGAAAACCCTCTCCTCCTTTGAGTGTGGTTCTCGTCCAAAGCTACCCCCTCCCCCTTGAAAAGGCCCTTGGCCGAAACCTCTCTCCCTTTGTAGTGTTCTAGCCGAGAACACCCCCCCTAGCCTAGTTGTGCTAGCCGAAAATACACCCCCCCTTTGTGATATAGAAATACTTCTCCAAGTATTGTTGTTATGCCAAAATACTCTAGCCCAAAACCTTTGTAGTATTTCCACGTACCCTCGATACTAAAAGTCTAAAATACTACTATACTTTCCTTTAGCCACTAAACGAAACCCTATGGAAAATCTCCATAATTGGTTGGAGTACTAAGTAGAAGTTGTGTAGAACTTCTAAGGGTTTCTTGAGCGAATTGGAGCGCACGAGTAGAGCTAAACCTTGCTCGGGATCGACTTTTAACTTGGATAATTTTGGGCTTACCGAGGTAAATAATCCTATCGTTTATTGTAATTGGAGATTACATACGTAGTATTATTGAAAATGAATATAAGATTCATAGAATAATTGAACTGTAATAGAAGGATATTACGTATAAGACTTGAATCAAATCACATCGGAAGAATATTTAAGTAGAAGATTAAACCGTACTTACATAGACCGTATTTACGAGTCTTATAACCTTTATTGGTTGATCGCTGCAGTATCATGTACTACTTGGAAGGTGGACTAGGCTAGCCGTTATAGTAGGAGCGTTTTGCTAATAGTCGATAATCGTCGCGAGGTATGTGATTCTTCCTATCCTCTTGAGCATGATATTTAAAAGAATATATATATATATAGTCCGGTAGACGTACGTGTGTTAACCTAACGTGGTTGTGCGGCAATGTCTTTTGACTTAAGCTGAATAATATATATATATATAGTGCGGTAGACGACGTGTGCTAATGAGCGTGGTTATCGGCAATGTCTTTTGACTTAAGCTGAATAATAAGAATCTTGAAGTATTTCAAAAGAATTAAGAATCCTTTTGAAAGAAGAGTAATACTTGGATTTGAAAACATAAGAGTTATACTAGCTTTATGGGAAGTTAGGTATAACGTCTTAAGGGAGGTAAAATGAATGATTTATTGATTTTAAAAGTAAAGAGACTTGATCTTAAAAGATAAGAGACTTGACTTACATGAATTAATATGAATTTTGTGTGAAATCTCATTCGTGAGTAATGAGTACTTGGTTTTTAAAAAGGAATAATGTTTTCTCGATTTGAAATCGTAATGAGTATCGACAAACCACTGGAGCCTTAATAAAGGGAAATGTAATGACTAATGAAGTATTATTAAAACCAGTAGAAACCTCCATCTGCATAGAAGCTAAGATGAGACAAAATGATATTACATTTTCTAGATCATGGCTGCTTTAATAAGATGGTTATAAACAAGAATAAAACTACTCACACATATGGCATATGTTACTAAATGGTTTTAAAAGAGATTAAGACATTGAACTATGAAACTTTTCTAAAATAAAGAGAATTGAGTAATTGAAATAAGGCAAACTGGAACTTTAGGAAAAGAATGTTGTTACTTGATTTTAAAGAAAAAGGAAGTGTTCTGGTTTACTTTAAAATGTGAGTCACTCTAATTTTATACTACGGGTATCGGGTGACTTTTATAAAAGGAATGGATCTCTTTAAAAGGAAGTTAACGTACGTAGTACTTTAGGGTTAACACCCGGACTTTGACATAAAATGAAAGTACCTTGAGTTGTGTATAACTTGCCTATGCTTGTTGTTGTGTAACTTGCCTATGCTTGTTGTTGTGTAACTTGCCTATGCTTGTTGTGATAGCCTTTGTTGTGCAAAAATTGTGTTTTAATACTATACTACGCGTCTCTCGATGGAGGTTGACTTGTTGAGAACTTACTTGGACGTCTCAGCGTGACGGAAGATTCCACGGTATGCTTCCATTATTATTGTTACATGGGCATGCCTACACGATGATGGATTCTGGACATGTGACCATTATGGTTATTTATGGCGAAGTATCGTGACTTACGGTTGTGATCGGTGCGTAGCCTGTTTACTTGCCCCGTATCACAACCGTAAGTCACGATACTTCGCCGCGTCGGCACGTGGCAAGCGCGATAACCTATACCAGATCCACTGCGCCACGTGACGGGGCAAGTAAACAGGCTACGCACCCGATCACAACCGTAAGTCACGATACTTCGCCATAAATAACCATAATGGTCACATGCCCACAGAATCCATCATCGGTGTAGACATGCCCATGTAACAATAATAATGGAAGCATACCCGTGAATCTTCCGTCACTGCCGGTACGTCCAAGTAAGTTCTCAACAAGTCCACCGGCCCTCCATCGAGAGACGCGGTAGTATAGAAACACAATTTTTGCACAACAAAGGCTATCACAACAAGCATAGGCAAGTTACACAACAACAAGCATAGGCAAGTTATACACAACTCAAGGTACTTTCATTTTATGTCAAAGTCCGGGTTTTAACCCTAAAGTGCTACGTACGTTAAATTCCTTTTAGAGATCCATTTCTTTTACAAAGGTCACCCGATACCCGTAGTATAAAAATAGAGTGACTAACATTGTTAAGTAAACCAAAACACTTCCCTTTGTAAAATCAAGTAACAACATTATTTTCCAAACGTTCAAGTTTGCCTAATTTCAAATGCTCAAGTTTCTCATTTTCGAAAAGGTTTCGTAGTTCATAGTTTTAATCCTTTAAAACAATTTGAGAAACATATGCCTTATGTGTGAGTAGGTTATTCTTTGTTCATAACAATCTTATTAAAGCAGCCATGATCTAGGAAATATAATATCATTTTGTCTCATCTTAGCTTCTATGCAGATGGAGGTTTCTACTGGTTTTAATAATACTTTTTTTAGTCAATACATTTCCCTTTATTAGCGCTGATGTGGTTTGTTCGATACTTATTCTGATTTTCGAAATTAGTAAAACATTATTCCTTTTAACAACCAAGTACTCATTACTCACGAATGAGGTTTTACACAACATTCATATTAATTCATTTAAGTCAAGCCTCTTATCTTTTAAGATCAAGTCTCTTAACTTCTAAAATT
Source organism: Przewalskia tangutica (assembly GCA_029844215.1). Classification (NCBI taxonomy): domain Eukaryota; kingdom Viridiplantae; phylum Streptophyta; class Magnoliopsida; order Solanales; family Solanaceae; genus Przewalskia; species Przewalskia tangutica. Next base: position 63,201 of record JAQGDG010000330.1, read on the forward strand.
AATAAACCATTCTTTTTATCTCTCTTAAGTCGTTATACTTAACTTCCCATAAAGCTAGTATAACTCTTAAGCTTTTAAAACCAAGCATTACTCTTCTTTCAAAAAGGTTTCTTAATTCTTTTGAAATACTTCAAGATTCTTATTATTCAGGCTTAAGTCAAAAGACATTGCCGTAAAACTACGTTCATAACACACGCACGCCTACCGCACTATATATATTCTTTTAAAATATCATGCTCAAGAGGATAGGAAGAATCACATACCTCGCGACGATTATCGACTATTAGCAAAACGCTCCACGGCTATAACCCGGCTAGCCTTGTCCACCTTTCCAAGTAGTACATGCTACTCGCAGAACATTCAACCAATAAAGGTTATAAGTCTCATCAGAATACAAATCCCATGTAAGTACAGTTTAATCTTCTACTTACATTCTTCTGATGTGATTTCAGTTCAAATCTATTCTGTAATATCCTTCTATTACAGTTCAATTCTCTTCTATGAATCTTATATTCATTTCTATACAACTACAGTATGTAATTTCCAATTACAATAGAAGGATAGGATTATTTAGCTCCTACTCCGGGTGCTCCAACCCGCTCCAAACAACCCTTAGAAGTTCTACGAAACTTCTTCTTGATACTTCAACCAACAGTGAAGATTTTCCTTAGGGTTTCATAGTGAGATCAAGGAAGTATAATAGTATTTCGGCTTTTCAGATAGGGTAACCTTGGAATACTACAAGGTATTTGGGCCAAGGTATTTTGGAATTACAACAATATTTGGAGAAGTATTTCTAACAAGGGAAGGGTATTTTTTCGAGAACAACTTTAGGTAGGGGTATGTTCTCGCTAGAACACTACAGTGGAGAGGGTTTCGCCAAGGGCCTTTTCAAGGAGGGTGGCTTTGGACGAGAACCACACTCAGCCGAGGAGAGGGTTTTCAAGACTTAGAAAGATTTGAGGATTGAAGAAAACCTTCAAGCAAGAGGTATTTATAGGACCACCAACGGTCAAGATCAAGCCAAGTGGTAGGCAAGTGTAAGGTGTAGATTAAGCCATGTGTTGTGTGGGTCCCACTTACTCATCAACTACAAAAATATCCTACCTAATCCTTGACCAAGGAAAAGGCAAGAAAAAACGCCAAGAATGGCCCTTGAAATGCTCCACTGGCGGTGACAAGTGTCACCCTCTCGTTGGTCCAAAATATTTCCGCTCGGAAAAATCCGCAAAAATTATAAATGACATAGCCGTATTTTTCCCTTCGCAAAGTCCGAAAACGTTTCGTCGAAAACGACTCTTTACGGGGTCAGGTACAAAATTTCGTCCTTGCCTAACTTTAAGGCTCAAACTTTTCTACGTACGCCCACACGTACATACTCTGGAAATACGGGGTATAACAATAAATAACACATTTTTTTTTTAAAACTAAGGCCAAGCCGATAAGGCTGCCATAATCATAAAAATTACCCGAAAGGGTCTACACTGTTTAACAATGTAAACAAAACAACTCTAGCCACCCAAATTTACGATGAATACATGCACTCTAAGATTTGAACAAATACTATGACGACAAGGCCCCGCCGCACTTCGAATATACATAGCCATGACAACTCCGAACATTGGAGCCATCTCAAATGCTGAATCAGATCCTAAGCTCGCGGATCCACAATCGTGTACCTAAACTCGGACATGAACGCACTTGAAAGTCGATAACAGTCTCGAATATGGAACGGAAATAAAGTACGAAATGATCATAATCGTACAAAAAGAATGACAGGGGCAAGTATAAAAAGTACATACCAGATCCTGTCGTGTCATTACCACTCATGAACTTAATTGCACATCATTATCTTTTCCATTCCATTAAGAGTTATAGCCAAATCTTACGTACATACTTAGGAGAAATCATTAAGTTCATTACCATATAACTTACTTATCTTTCATAACATAATCTGGCCCTTTATGGAGGGACGCATATACTACCCGGCCCAATCTGGGACGCGATCAAGTCACACAAATATCAAAGTGTGCCCGTGGAATCCCCCATCACTGCCGACAGTCATAAGTGTAAAATATAACCATGTGACGCGCCCGTGGCATCCCACCTCACTGTCGGCGTACACATACATAATACATATATATATCTCCTGCCCGTGGAATCCCACATCACGGCACCGTAGTGGTGTAACATATAACCATGTGACGCTTGTGGCATCCTACCTCACCGTCGTGCATACATATACAACACACATATATATATATATATATATATATATATATATATATATATATATAACGTGGCCTCATGCCCCTAATCCTCATCGTATAAGCATGGCCATAACGCGTGCCCTCGGCGTCCTCATCAGAGTGCGCAGTCTCACGGGAGCTAGCCCGTGAGTAATAATATAACATGCCCCTAATCCTCATCGTGGTACATGTCTTCACGGGAGCTAGCCCATGGAATAATAATCGTCATAGCATGGTCGCGTGCCCTAATCCTCATCGTATAAGCATGGCCATGGGTAATAAAACAACCGAATCTAACCCGCCTCCTGGTCACATGCCCCGGAATCCCACATCGTATAAGCATGTCCAAGGATCAATCATAATGGAAGAATACCCGTGGAATCCCACATCACTGTCGGTACGTCCAAGTAAACTTACAACAAGACAGCCGGCCCTCCAACTGAGAGTCACGAAAACGTAAACATATAATACTTGCACTCAAAGCTATCACAAGCAAACATAGGCAAGTTCATTAAACCTTTAGACTTCCATTTTTATAAACTCATGGCACTTTCGTTTCACACATAAAAATCCGGGAATTTAACCCAAAGTACTACGTGCTTACATTCTTTTCAAAAGACTCTTTTTCATATAAAACCCCAAGATACTAACACCCGTAGTATCAAGGCTTGTTTACATTTTACCTAAGTCACTACACTTTTAGAAATACATTTTTCGGCTTCTAAATCAAGTGACTTCTTTCCTTAAAACTTAAGCAATTGATGCTTTTAAATCCATTTGCCTTTCTTTATTTCAAAACATTTATCATTACTTAGAGTAAACCACTCTTTTAACTTTCCATAAAGATATTATAACCCACTTCCCATAAAGTCGTTATACTAACTTTATACATTAGGCAAATACATTCTTTTTATAACCAAGAGACTTATACTTTCGAAAACCAAGAATCATATACTTTCAAGTCTCTTATCTTTTAGAAATCAAGTTTCGTACTTTAGAGATCAAGTCTCATATCTTGAAAAATAAAGTCTCTTAACCTTTTTAGAATTCATAGTTCATAGTCTTAACACTTCCTAACGTAAACTCTTTAAATTAAGCAACATATGCCTTATATGTGTGAATAGGTTATACTTGTTTATAATGATCTCATTAAAGCAGCCATGATCTAGAAAATGTAATACAATTTTGTCTTATCTTAGATTCTATGCAGATGGAGAATTCTACTTGTTTTAATATATATTATTGTCATTACATTTTCCTTTATTAACGCTGCAATGGCTTGTTCGATACTTATTCTCATTCGTGACGTAAATTAGCCAAATCAACTTGGCTCCAAATACCTCCTAACGACTCTTACCAACATCCCCCATAAGACTTGGTAAGAACTTAGGATAACTCAGACATAACCTTTACGTAGAGTAAATCAACATACCTACTACATAGAATCATGTCAAAAGAAGGAAGAGGTTCACATACCTCGCGACGATTATCGACAAGTAGCAAAATGCTCCAAAGTACTTCAACCTTAATAGCTATTCCATCCTTCAAGTAGAACACTCTATACTTAGTACTTCCACCTATAATGGCCATAATACGTCCATTAACCTCTAGCTTCAAACGTAGAATATTCTAAGTGCAAAGTCACTAAATTCTACGGAAAATCGGACAGCACTTCCTTTGTTTCTACATACTTTGCCACCTTTTTCAAGGCCGAATTCAATAACCAAACACGCCACATTTAAGGCCCAACAATTCAGCTAACCAAAGGGGATTACACGCCTTAACAGGACGTGTAAAATTCCGCCCCACAAATTAATACGAAACTAGTTCCATAATTAAAGCCATTCTCGGCTAACATAAACAACAACTCAAAGTCTTTTCCAATTCTTTTCCAATCCAAGTTCTTAGGTCTAACATGTTATATAGTCATAAACAACTTCAACAACTACAATTTCCTTCAATATATAACATGTGACGACTTATACTTATAATCAACTTGAATTGTAATCTTAAGGCTAAGCATACTAGTTTCGGATTAGGGTTCCAATAGCCAATATACTTATAAAATTTCATAATATAAACATCTCATGCTTGCTAATATCCATAGCTATAACAATAAGTAATCTTAATTACTAAAACGACAAGAATTATACCTTTACAAGCCCCTAAAATTTCCAAGACTCAAAGTCGCTCCTTATCCACTTTAGCTCCTCCTTTCGACATTCCAATCCACTCCAAGCAACCTTTAGAAGCCTATGAAGAACTCATCTTCAAGTTCCAACTTCAAAGTTGAAGAACTCCCTAGGTTTTCGCCTTGCGACTAATACGAAAATAATCTTTTTCCGGGATCTTTCTATTGAGATACCCTTAGAATACCCTTAGGAACCTTGGGTTAAAGTCTTGTGAATAATGGATCACGAACTAAAAATTTTTGTGTGGGAATTGCTCCATGGCCGAGAGCTCCTCTAAGGATAGCACAAGTTTCTTGAAAAATTTCTCTAAGTGTGAAGACTTGTCTTGCACTAGGGTACTATATAAAACACAATGGAGGGTCAAGATATCAACATATGTGTGGCTAGGATGAAGGGCATTAAATAATAATCCAAGTGGCAAGTTGACTTGGTCAACAATCTCAAGCTAGCAAGACTTTGTTCATCTTCAATGGTCAATGACCATTTTACCCTTAAATATTTCGTCCAAGCCATGTGGGGGAGGGGTGACACATGTCGCCCTCCCATTCGTCCATAAAATTCTGCAACCCTCGTGGGCCCCACAAAACGTAAAATTCCTCGGGTGGGCCCCACGTGACCAAATCCGTAAAAATAAATTTCCATAATGATAATAAGTTCCATACTTCTTCAATTAATGCATTTTGAGAATCCAATTCTCCTCAACGAACATTTCTCCTTTCCGACGTTCGGAAGATTTTCCGTCGGAAAAACAATTCTTCCTTTCGTACCCTTTTCAAGTCTTGAGTTCCTTATGTACATTCTCTTAAACATGTCCTGGAGTTACGGGGTGTAACACCTTTCTCATACTTTCGAAATATTCGGGCATCATTAATCTCAATTATGGTTCCTGTTTCTAATTCTCTGTTGCAACCAGACTTGGTCGCTATACTTAGATTCAATTTCCTTCGCTTGTCTTATTGGCTAAGACTTTCTGCCAATAACACTTTTACGGGGGGAGATTTCCTTGATCTCGCCAAGTAGTAATCCTATTATCCTCTTCCAGCTCATAGAGCTTATAGTCAGGTGTTCAACCTCAATTCATGGTATTACATAATCCAATGGCTTGCCAAACTTTCTTATCGTTCGAGTGTCTACTCGTCTTACCTTTATTTTTCATTACAGGTTGCCCTGAGGTCTCTTACCTCCCCGTATATACGGTCTGGCCCGTCATTACAGGCTTGCCACCTTTCGTCGAGGTGTTCCTAACTGCCCATCATTTCTAATGGTTTTCGCACTAGTCTGGGTAATTATACCTTGGGAAACCTTCATAACTGTAATTGCATTCTCCTTATTATTCTGGTCATAACCCTTCATCATACTAATTACTAACCCAAATATTTCTACCTCGTTCCTGGGTCATACATTTCCATTTATGCCTATCACCAGCATATATATCCTTAATACACATCCTCGACCATTTCTATCTCTAAACTCTTCAAATTCAACTATTCCATACTTTCTACATCCATTTATCCCAATGAATAAGTCACACAGACTTACCAATTAATGATGCCAACGAAGAAAGGATAATTCACTTGTTACAATCGCTTCCCTTCCTCTCTTCTCGATAACCGGCTTACCGGAAAATTGGAATCGAACCAATTTCTCTCTGCAGTCAACGTTGGCATAACAAGAAGCCAACTAGTCCGTACCCATAATAACCTCAAAGTCTGTCATATCAACTCTACTAGGTCTGCTAGGGTCTGACGACTGCATCGTCACCGGGCAATTATTATATACCCGCTCAGCTACCACTTATCACTCACGGGTGTAGTCACCCCGAAAGGTTCTCAAGGATCCAGGCTCTATTCCTTTACACTTGGTTGCTCTCTTTTCATCGGTCGTATTTCTTCCGCATTTCCCGACTTATTCGTACATAACTTCCATACTGATTATGGCCTCCAATCTTTGGAGTTACAATATCGAACAATTTAAGGCCATTCCCGGCTTTCATGACCTGGTTCCGGTGGAATGCGTCCACGAACCCGTAAAACAATTTAACTAGACTTGGGCCTGGCATCCTCGTGACTCGCCACGAATGACTACTACCAACCGATCCCAATCCATTTTAGGTTATGGGCGACCGTAATAGGTTCTCAACCCACCCACCGTCGCATTTAACTCTTACCATAAGTCTGAATTAATTCTTATTGCCGAGAAGGCCTTATATACCTAAGGTCTCGGCGGTTATCAATATTCTTAGGCTCGCATTTTCCATGCTCCAAGCCTACATTATCAGTCCCCCCGTAATCGGGTAAAATAACTTTTCATAACCCATAATCGTGTTGTCTTAATCATAACAACCATAATTACTTCCATACGGATCTTATCCGTACAATTCTCTTAAGCATACCACACAGCTTAATCTACAACATAGTCTTCCATTAAGTCCTTTAATCGTGACTTCTTAAGGGTTCATTACCCGTTCAGACGACTCATCATCTCCTAACAATTTCAAATTAGTACGTAAAACCTTGATGAGAATTTATTAAACTGTTCCATACCTTTCCGGTATCTATTTAGTCCTTACCAAATCTTGGTAATCTAAAATCATTCTAGGCAACACGCTACCGACTCATACATAACTCAGATAGTTGTATGTCATAATACCAACTATACTACAATTATTACCAACCCGATACGCAATCCACATAATCCTTCCCGGTCATCACGCTTTCTCGTAGTCGCAATCAACATAACTCGTTAGAGAGACGACTTAAAAACACAAATTTCTATCGCACGATCTCAGAGTGAGAAGAATGGAAACCAATCCTAAATGTCATGCAGCCTCCTGGTTATAGATGTGGTGCACAACACACCGATAACCAAGACTCTACTAGACACGGTCTGTAGACACTTTCCGAGGACTAACTGCTCTGATACCACTTTTGTCACGACCCGACCCCGGGCCCGCGACTGGTGCCCTACCTAGACACCCTTACAGGTAACCATCATAGAAAGTCAGCGGAACATACATAGAACACACAATGTAAATCAGTAAGAAGTAAAAAACAGGCTAGCCGATGAGGCTGCCTTCCTGGATATACATATATAAATAGTCAAAAGCAGTTACATCCTTTTTCTTTACGAACCGACCCACATAAATGACTATAGACCTCTAAGAATTTTGACATAACAACTGTGACGGGACAGGGCCCTGCCATACCCCTGAATGTACAACAACCAACAATATCAGGGATCTGAACCAAAGATAAGCCTCCGGAGTAATGGAGCTTCTCAACAGCTGAACAGTGATCCTAAGAGTGAGGATCAGCAACCTGTATAACTCTACCTGCGGCATGAACGCAACCCCCCGAAGGAGGTCAGTACAACAGGTACCAAGTATGTGAAACTGAAAGTACTGTAATTAAATCATAATAGTCTAAAATAAAGCTGGGGACATGTATGATAACCACATTAACAGTACACTATGCCTTACTAACAATGAGAGTGGACAAGAATAAACTTTGCCGGTTTTAAAACAGGAAGCTCATGATTAACCTAGGGCCATCCGCCCGTAGTATCATTCTGCAATCCTACTCCTGAGACTATTTCACCCGCATAGGCCGTATGGACCCGCATGAGGTAATTTCCTCACATGATCGTATCCGCGCGACAGTCGTATGGACCCGCAGGTAATCTCGCCGTGATAGGACTGGTCCGCCCCGCATGGGACTATTTCACCCGCATGAGCCCTACAGACTCGCATGAGGTATTCCTCGCATCGTGGGGAGAAAATCCACGGAATATGCAAATGCAACAAGCTCGGGGAATGACCCCGTAATGAACAATACATCACTAGCACAATCGGCTATCATACATAACATAAGCACCATCGGCTTATCATACATAACATAAGCACCACCGGCTTATCATTGTTACACCCCGTAATTCAAGGACATGTTTAAGAAAATGTACGTAAGGAATCAGGACTCTAAATTGGTACGAAAGAAAGAATTATTTTTCCGAAGGAAAATCTTTCGAACTTCGGAAAGGAAAAATATTCGTTGATGAGAATTAGATTCTCAAAATACATTATTTGAGGAGTATGAAATTTATTAACATTGTGGAAATTTATTTTAGGATTTTGGTCACGTAGGGCCCACCTGAGAAATTTTACATTTTTTGGGGCCCACGAGGGTTACGAAATTTTATGGACGAATGGGAGGGAGACACGTGTCACCCCCACATGGTCTTGGACGAAATTGGACCTAGGTTAGGTGGTCAAGTGACCAAGGTTAAGTGGTCTTGTGACCAAGGTTAAGTAGCCTAAAGGTGGATGACAAGCTTGAGATTGTTGACTAAGTCAAGAGCCCACTTGGCTTGATATTTAAATCCCTTCATCTAAGACCATACAAGTGTTATAATCTTGACCTCCATTGTTTTATATATACTACACTAGTGCAAGACAAGTCTTCAACACTTAGAAAAAAATTGAGAAACTTTGTGTGCTCCATCTAGAGCTCTCGGCTTTGTGCCTTTATGGAAGACAAAATTTTGCAATTGTGGATCATAATTCACAAGACTTTAACCCAAGGTTCCTAGGGGTATTGTAAGGATATCTCAATAGAAATCTCCCGGAAAAACGACGTTTTTACGTTAGTCGCAAGGCAAAAACCTAAGGTGTTCTTCAACTTTGAAGATGGAACTTGAAGAGGAGTTCTTCATGAGCTTCTAAGGAGTACTTGGAGCGTATTGGAACATAAGAAGAGGAGCTAAAAGTTGCTAAGGATCGACTTTTACGCTTGGACATTATTAGGGCTTATTGAGGTAAAATCTTCATCTTCTTAATCTAATTGAGGATTACATGTTATAGTAGTTAAGAAATGAGCATGTGGTATATAGAATGAAGTTTGAAAAGATTTGGATCATGTCGACTTGTTGAAAACCGAAAATGGACAAGTTAGTCGCTAATGTTGTAATCAATTTGATCGATAGTTACAATCGTCGCATGTTAAGGAAGAAAGGAATTATAGTTATTGTAATTGTTATTATGTATATAACATGTTGGAATAACAACTTGGATTGAAAAAGGAATTGAAAGGAAATTGATAATTGTTGTGAAAATAGTAGCCGATTATGGCTTGGAATTATTGGACAATTTTATATTGATTGTGGGGCAGAATTTTACACGTCCTATTAGGCGTGTAATCCCCTTTGTATTGCTGAATTGTTGGGCCTTAAATGTGGCGTTTGATTATTGATTTTCGGGCCTTGAAAAAGGTGGAAAAGTACGTAGAAACAAAGGAAGTGCTGCCCGATTTTTTGTAGAATAAGAGACCTTACACTTAGTATGATTCTACGTTAAAAAGTGAGGAGTTGATACACATTTTATGATTAATATAGGTTGAAGTACTACGAGTAGCGTATTCTACTAAAAGGATGGAATAACTATCAAGGTTGAAGTACTTTGGACCATTTTGCTACTTGTCGATAATCGTCGCGAGGTATGTGAACCTCTTCCTTCCTTTGGCATGATTCTATGTATGAAATATATATGTGGTGTTATTTCATGATTCCTTCTACTCTTAGAAGTTAAGAGGTATGTATGTTGATTTACTCTATGGAAAAGTTATGTCTAAGTTATCCTAAGTTCTTACCAAGTCTTATGGGGGATGTTGGTAAGAGTCGTTAGGAAGTATTTAGAGTCGAGTTGACTTTGCTAATTTATTGCATGAATGAGAATAAGTATCGAACAAGCCATTGCAGCGTTAATAAAAGAAAATGTATCGACAATCAATTATATTAAAATGAGTAGAATTCTCCATCTGCATAGAAACTAAGATAAGACAAAATTGTATTACATTTTCTAGATCATGGCTGCTTTAATAAGATCGTTATAAACGAGTATAACCTATTCACAACGCATAAAAGTATATGTTACTTAATTTAAATATTTTACGTTATGAAGTTTTTAAGACTATAAGCCTTGATTTTATAAGTGGAAATGACTTGATTTAAAAAGTATGGCTTCTTGATCTATTTCAAAAGTTAAGAAGATTGATTTCAAAAGAGTATGTAACTTGAGTTTTAAAAAGAAGAATTTATTGATTTAAAGGAGAGGGAGTGGAATGATTCTTTTATAAGTATGTATGTAAGTAGTATTTTGAGTTTAGTTTCCCTAATGTTGCAAGAATAAAAGTGCCTTAAGTTCTCTAAATTGAAAGGTTGTTATAATAACTTTATGGAAAGTTGTTATAACGACTTAAGAAGAAGTGAAAAGATGGTTTAAAATGTTATGTATGGAAAATTACACCGAGCCTACAAATAGGCCGGATTATGTTATGAGATACATCGAGCCTACAATTAGGCCGAATTATGTTATGAGATACACCGAGCCTACAAATAGGCCGTATTATGTTATGAGATACACCGAGCCTACACATAGGCCAGATTACGCCATATTACCCCGAGCCTACACATAGGCCGGGTTACGTCATCTTACACCGAGCCCCACAGGCGGGACGGATTATGCTACATGATTCTACAGTACACCGAGCCCCACAGGCGGGTCGGATTATGCTACATGATTCCACAGTACACCGAGCCCCACAGGCGGGCCGGATTATGCTACATGATTCCACAGTACACCGAGTCCCACAGGCGGGCTAGATTATGCCACATGATTCATCAGTACACCGTGTCCCGCAAATGGGCCGGATTACGTTATCACGTATGGATAATCAAAGTAAGCTCTCAAATAAGAAGTCCATCCATAAAGGGTCGGATTATGTTATGTTAGATATGTAAGTTATGTGGAAAAACTTGATTGAATTCTTAAGTATGTATGTAAGAATATGATGTTAATTCTTATTGAAAGAAGGAAAATAACGGTTAATATACGATTGATTTCAGGAGTTAAAATGGCACGGTAGGATCTGGTATTTCATTTTTATACTTGTCCCTGTCATTCTTTTATACAGTTATGATTTGATTACTGTACCTTATTTCTGTCCCATACTCGGTACCTGTTTTACTGACCCCCTTCGGAGGGTTGCGTTCATGCCCGCAGGTGTAGGTACAAAGGTTGCTGATCCACATTCTTAGGATCACTGTTCAGCTGGTTGGAAAGCTCCATTATTTCGGAGGCTTTGTATTTTGGTACAGTTCCCTGAGGTTGTAGATCTATGTATATTCAGGGCTATGGCGGGGCCCTGTCCCGTCACAGTTGTTATGTCAAAAAATCTTAGAGGTCTGTAGTCATATCTTGTGGATTGGGTTGTGTAAAGAAAAAAAATAAAGAGGTATCTGTTTTTTGGGTTATGTGTATATTTTTGGAAGGTGGCTTTATCGGCTAGCCTGTTATTTATTTCCTGTTAAGTTTATGTATGTTCCGCTGATTATCTCTGATGTGTACCGGTAAGGGTGCCCAGGTAGGGCACTAGTCGCGGGCCCGGGTTCGAGTCGTGACAAAAGTGGTATCAGAGCAGTTAGTCCTCGGAAAGTGTCTACAGACCGTGTCTAGTAGAGTCTTGATTATCGGTGTGTTGTGCACCACATCTATAATCAGGAGGCTACAGGACATTTAAGATTGATTTCCATTCTTCTCACTCTGAGATCGTGCGATTGAGCTGTGTTGTTAGGGTCGTCTCTCCCTAAGGAGTTATGTTGATTGCAGCTACGAGAAAGGCAGCAGTGACTCAGAAAGGACTATGTGGATTGCGTATCCAGGTTGGTGGTAATTGTTGTATAGTTGGTATAATTACGTACAACATTACGGATTTATGTATGAGGTTCATTTATGGGTTGCCTATAATGATTTTAGATTACTAAGAGTTGGTAAGGACTAACTAGATACCGGGAAGGTATGAAACAGTTAATGAATTCTCATTGAGGTTTTATGTATTATTTTGAGATAAATGGAAAATGATGAGCTGCTTGAGAAGGTATTAAACCCTTAAGAAGTCATGTTAAGGAACTTAATGGAATGCCATGTTAATAGATTAAGCTATGTGGTAGGCTTAAGAGAATTGTACGGATGAGATCTGTATGGAGTAAGTAATGGTGGTTGTGATCAAGACAACACGATTATGGTACTATGAGAAGTTATTGTACCCGTTTTCGGGGGGCTGATAAGGTAGGCTTGGTGCATGGAAATTGCGAGCCTAAGAATATTGATAACCGCCGAGACCTTAGGTATATAAGGCCTTCTCGGGCAATAGGATTTTATTCAGACTAAGGGTAAGAGTTAAGTGCGATGGTGGGTCAGGTTGGGGACCTATTACGGGTCACCCCATAGCTTGAAATGGAGTGGGATCAGTTGGTAGTAGTTACGCTACGTGACAGGGTCACGAGGGTGCAAGGCCCAAGTCTAGTAAATTGTTTTACGGGTTCGTGGACGCGTTCCACCTGAACCAGGTCGTGAGAGCCGGAAATGGCCTTATATTGTTTAATAGAGTGACTCCAAAGATTGGAGGCCAGAATCGGTATGGAGGTTATGTAAGTATGCTAGTATAATTTGGAGGTACGGAAAGAATACAACCAGTAAGAAAGTGTAGAATCGCCGATTGGTTGGTTCCACGTAGACGAGGTTCAGATAATTGGACCAGACTTGATTCAGCGGGCTGTGGATAAGGCGAAGTTTATCCAGGGAAGATTATTAGTAAGCTCAGAGTCAGCAGAAACTTATGCAGATGAACGATGTCGACACTTGGAGTTCAGGTTTACGTTTTAGTATAAGTATTGTTATGTGGCCGTGGGTGGCATATTTTGTATGAAGGGTGTAGTAAAAGGAGACTATGTCGCTATCTAATTAGATTGGACTCCGAAAGAACATTCGGGGACGAATGTTTCTAATGGGGGAAGAATGTTACACCCCGTAATTCAAGGACATGTTTAAGAGAATGTACGTAAGGAATCAGGACTCTAAATTGGTACGAAAGAAAGAATTGTTTTTCCGAAGAAAAATCTTCCGAACTTCAGAAAGGAAAAATGTTCGTTGATGAGAATTAGATTCTCAAAATACATTATTTGAGTAGTATGAAATTTATTAACATTGTGGAAATTTATTTTCGGATTTTGGTCACGTAGGGCCCACCCGATAAATTTTACGTTTTGTGGGGCCCACGAGGGTTACGAAATTTTATGAATGAATGGGAGGGCGACACGTGTCATCCCCACATGGTCTTGGACGAAATTGGACCTAGGTTAGGTGGTCAAGTGACCAAGGTTAAGTAGCATAAAGGAGGATGACAAGCTTGAAATTGTTGACTAAGTCAAGAGCCCACTTGGCTTGATATTTAAATCCCTTCATCTAAGACCACACAAGTGTTATAATCTTGACCCTCCATTGTTTTATATATACTACACTAGTGCAAGACAAGTCTTCAACACTTAGAAAAAAATTGAGAAACTTTGTGTGCTCCATCTAGTGCTCTCGACTTTGTGCCTTTATGGAAGACAAAATTTTGCAATTGTGGATATTATTCACAAGACTTTAACCCAAGGTTCCTAGGGGTATTGTAAGGATATCTCAATAGAAAGATCCCGGAAAAACGACGTTTTTACGTTAGTCGCAAGGAGAAAACCTAAGGTGTTCTTCAACTTTGAAGATGGAACTTGAAGAGGAGTTCTTCATGAGCTTCTAAGGAGTGCTTGGAGCGGATTGGAATATAAGAAGATGAGCTAAAAGTTGCTAAGGATCGACTTTTACGCTTGGACATTATTAGGACTTATTGAGGTAAAATATTCATCTTCTTAATGTAATTGAAGATTACATGTTATAGTAGTTAAGAAATGAGCATGTGGTATATAGAATGAAGTTTGAAAAGATTTGGATCATGTTGACTTGTTGAAAACCGAAAATGGACAAGTTAGCCGCTAATGTTGTAATCAATTTGGTCGATAGTTACAATCGTCGCATGTTAAGGAAGAAAGGAATTATAGTTGTTGTAATTGTTATTATGTATATAACATGTTGGAATAACAACTTGGATTGAAAAAGGAATTGAAAGGAAATTGATAATTGTTGTGAAAATAGTAGTCGATTATGGCTTGGAATTATTGGACAGTTTTATATTGATTGTGGGGCAGAATTTTACACGTCCTATTAGGCGTGTAATCCCCTTTGTATTGCTGAATTGTTGGGCCTTAAATGTGGCATTTGGTTATTGATTTTCGGGCCTTGAAAAAGGTGGAAAAGTATGTAGAAACAAAGGAAGTGCTGCCCGATTTTTCGTAGAATAAGAGACCTTACACTTAGTATGATTCTATGTTAAAAGTGAGGAGTTGATAGACATGTTATGATTAATATAGGTTGAAGTACTACGAGTAGCGTATTCTACTAAAAGGATGGAATAGCTATCAATGTTGAAGTACTTTGGACCATTTTGCTACTTGTCGATAATCGTCGCGAGGTATGTGAACCTCTTCCTTCCTTTGGCATGATTCTATGTATGAAATATATATGTGGTGTTATTTCATGATTCCTTCTACTCTTAGAAGTTAAGAGGTATGTATGTTGATTTACTCTATGGAAAAGTTATGTCTAAGTTATCCTAAGTTCTTACCAAGTCTTATGGGGGATATTGGTAAGAGTCGTTAGGAAGTATTTGGAGTCGAGTTGACTTTGCTAATTTATTGCATGAATGAGAATAAGTATCGAACAAGCCATTGCAGCGTTAATAAAAGAAAATGTATCGACAATCAATTATATTAAAATGAGTAGAATTCTCCATCTGCATAGAAATTAAGATAAGAAAAAATTGTATTACATTTTCTAGATCATGGCTGCTTTAATTGGATCGTTATAAACGAGTATAACCTATTCACAACGCATAAAAGTATATGTTACTTCTTGATCTATTTCAAAAGTTAAGAAGATTGATTTCAAAAGAGTATGTAACTTGAGTTTTAAAAAGAAGAATTTATTGATTTAAAGGAGAGGGAGTGGCATGATTCTTTTATAAGTATGTATGTAAGTAGTATTTTGGGTTTAGTTTCCCTAATGTTGCAAGAATAAAAGTGCCTTAAGTTCTCTAAATTGAAAGATTGTTATAATAACTTTATGGAAAGTTGTTATAACGACTTAAGAAGAAGTGAAAAGATGGTTTAAAAATGTTATGTAAGGAAAATTACACCGAGCCTACAAATAGGCCGGATTATGTTATGAGATACATCGATCCTACAATTAGGCCGGATTATGTTATGAGATACACCGAGCCTACAAATAGGCCGGATTATGTTATGAGATACACCGAGCCTACACATAGGCCGGATTACGCCATATTACCCCGAGCCTACACATAGGCCGGGTTACGTCATCTTACACCGAGCCCCACAGCGGGCGGATTATGCTACATGATTCCACAATGCACCGAGCCCTGGGCGGGCGTATTATGCTACATGATTCCACGACACCGAGCCCCACAGCGGGCGGATTATGCTACATGATTCCACAAGGCACCGAGCTGAGCGGGCGGATTATGCCACATGATTCATCAGTACATTGTGTCCCGCAAATAGGTCGGATTACGTTATCACGTATGGATAATCAAAGTATGCTCTCAAATAAGAAGTCCCTCCATAAAGGGTTGAATTATGTTATGTAAGATATGTAAGTTATGTGAAAAAACTTGATTGAATTCTTAAGTATGTATGTAAGAATATGATGTTAATTCTTATTGAAAGAAGGAAAAGAACGGTTAATATACGATTGATTTCAGGAGTTAAAATGGCACGGTAGGATCTGGTATTTCATTTTTATACTTGCCCATGTCATTCTTTTATACAGTTATAATTTGATTACTGTACCATATTTCTGTCCCATACTCGGTACCTGTTGTACTGACCCCCTTCGGGGGGTTGCGTTCATGCCCGCAGGTGTAGGTACACAGGTTGCTGATCCTCATTCTAAGGATCACTGTTCAGCTGGTTGGAAAGCTCCATTATTTCGGAGGCTTTGTATTTTGGTACAGTTCCCTGAGGTTGTAGATCTATGTACATTCAGGGGTATGGCGGGGCCCTGTCCCGTCACAGTTGTTATGTCAAAAATTCTTAGAGGTCTGTAGTCATATCTTGTGGATTGGGTTGTGTAAAGAAAAAAAAATAAAGAGGTAACTTCTTTTTGGGTTACGTGTATATTTTTGGAAGGTGGCCTTATCGGCTAGCCTGTTATTTATTTTCTGTTAAGTTTATGTATGTTCCGCTGATTATCTCTGATGTGTACCGGTAAGGGTGCCCAGGTAGGGCACCAGTCGCGGGTCCGGGGTCGGGTCGTGACAATCATAATTATCATAAGCAAGTTAAGACATCCCCTAACTTCTTATTAGCCTTAATTATCATGCACTCTCATTTTATTTAACTTAAGGCACTAACATGTTATTAGAAATCTGGGAATTTAACCCAAAGTACTACGTACTTCCGTTCCTTTAAAAAAGAACCTTTTTTATATAAAACCCCCAAGATACTAACACCCGTAGTATCAAGGCTTGTCTACTTTTCAAAACAAGTTACTACACCTTTAGAAATTCATTTCAAGGCTTTGACATTAAGTAACTTCTACATTCACAACCTAGGCAACTCATGCCTATAAATCAAGTAGACACTCTCTTAACCTTCCATAAAGCCGTTATAACTAACTTACCATAAAGCCGTCATAACTCTTTATGTTTTAGACAATTACATTCTTTTTGAAACCAAGAGACTTATACTTTTAAAACCAAGTATCATATACTTTCAAATCAAGTTTCATAACATTCAGAATACTTCAAGTCTCTTAACTTTAGAAATCAAGTTTCTTAACTTTAGAATAGTTCAAGTAATCAATACTTTCCAAACCAAGTATTCTATACATTTCCAAGTCAAGAAATCTTTATTACCTTTTTAGAATAAACCATTCTTTTAACTTTCCATAAAGTTGTTATAACTAACTTCCCATAAAGCCGTTATACTAACTTTATGCTTTAGAAACTAAGACATCTTTAACCTTTAAAACAAGTGAGTTAATTCTCTAACTCAACCAACTTCGACATTCTTAAACAAGTCAAGGGTACCAAATGAAATTAAATTCATTTAAATCTCGTACGTCCACCGTACTATAAATTTATAGCTACTCATGCTCAAGAGATAAGAAAAGTTCCACATACCTCTCCGGCTCAATCCATTTGCCAAGTTGAATACGCCGCACGCAGAATGTCAACCTATAATGACCATAATACGTCCATCAACTACTAGCTTTCAATGTAGAATATTCCTAAGTATAAGGACTCTTAATTCTACGGAAAATCGGGCAGCACTTCCTTTGTTTCTACGTACTTTTCCACCTTTTCAAGGCCCGAAAATCAATAACCAAATGCCACATTTAAGGCTCAACAGTTCAGAAATTCAAAGGGGATTACACGCCTAATAGGACGTGTAAAATTCTGCACCACAATTAATATAAAAATGTCCAACAACTTAAGCCATTCTCGGCTACCATCAATATCAACAACAATGTCAATTTCCGTTCAATTCATTTTTAATCCAAGTTGTTATTCCAACATGTTATATACATAATAACAATTGCAACAACTATAAATCCTTTCTTCCTTAACATGCGACGATTATATCTAACAATTAAATTGAATTACAAACTTAATGGCTAACATGTCCAATTTCGGTTTTTAACATGTCGACATGATCCAAATCTTTTCAAACTTCACTCTATACATCACATGCTCATTTATCAACTACTATAACATGTAATCTTAACTTACTTCCAAGAGGTGAGGGAATTTACCTTTTAGGATTTCGCCCAAACCAGAAAATCTAAGCCATCGTAGCCTTTTTCCATGACTCCTTTTCACGTCAAAATCATCTACATGAACCCTCTACGAGTCTATCAACGTATCATCTTCTTGCCGCCCTTCCAATACTTCCATGAAGGCTTAGGGTTTCATAAACTTTTAGTGAAAGAGAAAGGAAATTTCTATTTGGATGAAGTCTTGCAAAATGACCAAGTCTTGACTTGGTCATAATATAGGGTCTTGCTTGCCTACAAGTTGGGAGGGACACTTGTCGCCCTCCCATAGGTCCTCTACACAAATATCTTCTGATTTTTACCCAATTTCCGCAAACAATCCCGCCTCGGTGTCGCGGCCCTGCAGCCGGCGCCGTGGCGCTGCAAGTTCAGAACACCTCAGGGCTTACGGAGCCACGGCCCTGCAGCCGGCGCCGTGGCGCCTGACTAAAACATTTTCTTTCTCTTCCGTCAGCTGAACTTGTAACGTCCATAACTTTCTACTCTGATTCCCTATCGACGAGCGGTTTATTGCGTTGGAAAATAGACTCAATGAACTTCATATTATGCTTTTGAAACATCTAAAAACTCTTAATGTACTGGGACATAAAGTACTCCAAAGTTGACTAAAAATCTGTCAAAAAAACATTATGTCAACTTATCTTTCCAAATTCAAATCTTATTCCCTTTCGTACGTTTTCATCCCATTCTCTTGGAATTACGGGGCGTAACAGGCTACCTACGCAGTCAATGCAGTGATAGCATCTAGCTCATGAATCCCAGCTACTTTCCTACTTTTCACTGCTCTCTCATCGGCCCCATGATGGTTGTTTGTGGCCATATCCTTTAGCAAATCATGTGCCTCATTGACACTCTTTTTCATGAATGTACCTCCTGCTGCAGCATCAATAATGGTACGTGTACCACACAACCCATTGTAAAATATGTGGATTAGCATCCACTTCTCAATCTCATGATGTGGGCACTTTCTCTGCAAGTCTTTGAACCTCTCCCATGCATCATATAATGGTTCTCCCTACAACTGATAGAAGTTATTAAGTTCACCTCTGAGCTTCGCTGCCTTAGCTGGGGGGAAAAACTTGGCAAGAAACTTCTGGGCTAAGACTTGCCATGTAGTGATGGAGTTCGGCAGTAATGAGTTCAGCCAGCACTTTGCTCTATTCCTGAGTGAGAATGGAAAGAGTCTCAACCGAATGACGTCATCAGTAACACCATTGTATTTAAACGTTGCACACAACTCTAGAAAGTTTGCTAGATGCAAGTAAGGATATTCAGACGGCAATCCCCCAAACTGAACTGAGCTCTGTACCATGTGCAATATGACTGGTTTGATCTCAAAATTATTGGCTTCAACCACTGGAAGCCGGATGCAAGTCTGTACTCTTGTAATGGTTGGCATTACATAGTCCCCCAAGATCCTTTCTGCAGGGACTTGTCTTAAAACAGCTGGTAACTCATCATCCCCCAAATTATTGTTTTGCTGATCTCCCATTGCTAAGGAATCAGCTACTCTTTTCTTTTTCCTGTTCTGTCTGCACAATCTCTCAATCTCAAGGTTCAGAGGGATAGGAATGTCAGCTCCTCTCCTACTTCGCATAAACTAAGTTTCTGAGACTAATAAAAAATAGCAAACAGATCACGACAAACAGCACTAAAGCAAAATAAAAGAAAAAATAAAAAAACTGAAAATAAAACCAAATTAGAAATAAGAATAGATAAAGCGATATTAACAGTACGCCAGTCCCCGGCAACGACGCCAAAAACTTGTTGAGATATTTCTAGATGCTTACGCAAATGTACGTATCGTTCAAGTAATAAAGATCTGTAAGACCGAGTTTATCGTCCACAGAGACTGATTTATTAAGTACCTATTATCTATCCTATGGTATCTATTTGGTTGACGTTCTTTGGTTTTAGATTTATGACTAAGAATTATGACTAAGTACAGAAAATAAACTAAATATTATAATACTTTGGGTTTACAACAGTTATGAAGGAAATAGGGCTTCCAATCTCCTCAACTATCCACTCTTTCACGTGTTAATGCAATGTTAATTATTCTTCTTCTTATTAAGATAGCAGGTTAACTAATCTGTCATTATATTTTAGTTAGGACATACAAGAGCTCAACCTAGTGCAGAAACCTTTTATATTTCTATGATAGATTTTACCATACATGAGGATTAAGAACACTAACCTTAATTACTACACAAGTATCGGGGTACTTTCGTCCACGATTTTAACCTATGTCTAGACAATTACAACATATTCAAATCTCACATTTCAGACTTTTGATTCGAAATCATATAAGTGATGACAATAAATAGCTAGTTAATTATCAAGCAATCATAACACTATTGAATAGATCTTAATATGCTGAAGAAGAAATCAATAATCAATGCATTAACTATATGAAAGAGCTTTAAGAAGATTCGATGGAAACCCTACTAAAGTAATTAGCTCCTAAACATTGTCATGTCAAGAACTAATACAAAATTCAACATAAACTGAAATAAAATAAGGGAAAGAAAAAGAACTTGAACAAGAGTCTCCAATTGTAGCCTCCTTTTTTCCTCCCAAAAGTATGATTTTGTATTATGGTATATGGTATGGTATATGAGCAGGGTTTAGGAATTTTATACTTGAGAAAAGTTGCCTTTCGGACCATAAAAATCCTCTCCAATTCGGCCCAGGAATTCTGAAAATACGCGTAGGCACCGCGGTGCCTCTGGGAGGCACCTAGGTGCTAATTCAGCCAAAATCACTGGAAGTCACTGGAATAGAGGCACCTAGGTGCCTCTGTCAGACACCCCGGTTCCTCTGCCAGGCACCTAGGTGCCTTCGACGGTGATTCAGTTTTAGACTTTCTGGAAATTTTACGCCGCTACGCTAATTATTTTTTACCGCAGTTTAATGGCACCGCGGTGCTACTTGTCTAGGCACTGCGGTGCCTCTCTGATTTCTGTCGGAAGTCGCCAGATTTCTTCTATTCTTTTGGCACTTCTTAGGCTTCATTCCTTGGGTTGTGCTTGTGCAATATTTATCTCAATTAAGCTCATTTCATCCTCAAAAGTAGTATCTTCTCCTTTATGACCGATGTGACACAAATGAAAGAAAACACACCTAACACTATACTATACACAAAATAAAATAGTAAAATATTAACTAAAAAGGACTCAAAAAAGTGTATAAATGTTACACCCCGTAAATTCAAGGAGTTAGATAAGAACATACCAAGGAATTTAAGATGTAAAAAGTTGATAGATAAGTTGACAACATGTGTTGGACGGATTTTGAGTTTGCCTTGGAGTGTTGTACCCCAGTTGTTAAGAATTTCGAGGTGTTTAAAAGGCCTAATGTGTAGTCCGTTAAATCTAGATCCCAACGCAACAAACCGTTCGTCGTTTGGACATCGGCGTCAAAAGTTATGGAAGTTTCAAGTTTGCGCGCAGTGCAGCAGCAGCTTTTGGTTCGAGTGTACAGCGCGGCTGAGAATCTGCGGCGCGCGGTTGTTCGGGGTCCAGGTTGCAGCGCTTGACGCATGGCGCACGGATTCTGGAACATTTTCTGGAAGTGGCGCGCGGCGCTAGGCGGTTTTTTCGATAAAAGGTGAAATCGGAGATATTTTGTTAAAACCTAAGGGAGGGTGACAAGTGTCCCTCCCATCCCTTTTGACCAGATTAGGGCCTATTTTAGGGCCAAGTCTTGGAAGACTTGGCCATTTCATTTCAAAACCCTTCCATGGAAAACCCTCTCCCTTCTCTCTAGTTTTTGGAAGAAAACCTAGCTTTAGAGAGATTGTTGGAGCGGCGGCAAGAAGAAAAAGTGTGGGTAAACTTGTGGGTAACGCTGGTGGGCGATTTTGACGGAAAGAGGAGGAAGAAAAAAGGGGCTTTTGTGGGCTATTCCTTAAGGTAAGAGTTTCCCCTTTCTCTTGGTTATGAGCCTAAGGCTGTTTTATTTTAGTAGTATAGATGTGAGCCTAAGGCTGTTTTATTTTAGTAGTATAGATGTGAGCCTGAGGCTGTTTTATTTTAGTAGTTTAGAGTTGAGCCTAAGGCTGTTATATTGTAGTAGTATAGAATTGAGCCTGAGGCTATTTTATATTGTATAGATTTGGATCTTGTTGTCTTGTTAAAAACTGAAATGGGCATGCTAGCCTTAAGATTGTAATTGTTGAAGATGTCTAGGGCTAGATATCATGTTAGACCTAAGGACTTTGATTGGAAAGTATTGAAAGGGATTTAAGAATTGGTTTATGGTTGGCCAAGAATGGGATGGAAAGTATTGGGTTATTTTGTATTATTGTGGGGCGTTGGGTTATTGAATTCGACCTTAACAAAGGTGGCAAGTTAGTAGAAACAAAGGAAGTGTCGTCCAAATTGTCGTAGAATTTAGGGACTTTGCACTTAGTTGATTCTACGTTCGAAGCTAGAGTTTGATAGACGTTTCATGACCCTTATAGGATTGAAGTACTACGGTAGCATATTCTACTTAAGGGCGATAATACGGTGGAGCATTTTGCTTATTGTCGACAATCGTCGCGAGGTATGATTCTTCCTATCCTCTTCATGACTATTTGTAAAATATATAGCGGTAGGCACGAGTGTTTAAGGAATTCGATTTCCCTTTTGTGCCTTGACTTGATATGAAGTGTTAAGGGCTTCGTTGTGTGAAAATAGTAGTAAAGTCTTATCCGTTAGTAACGGGTACTCGGTGGTTAAAGAATGAGCCCTATTGGTCTCATAAATGTTTATAGTGGTAATTGGTTGGTTTAAAACATAAAGTGTTATAACGGCTTTATGGGAAGTTTGTTATAACCGCTTTATGTAGCTAAGAATGGTTTGTTGTTTTCAAAAGATAAGAGACGTGACTTGTAATTGACCTAAATGGTGTTGAAAAGTATAAAACCTAATTCGTGAGATATGAATACTTGGTTTTTAAAAGAATAACGTTACAATTTCGGAAATGGGAATAAGGATCGAACAAGCCAATGCAGCGTCGATAAAGGAAAGAAGTAATGACATTAATCATATTAAAACCAGTAGAAACCTCCATCTGCATAGAAGCTAAGATAAGACAAAATGGCATTACATTTCCTAGATCATGGTCATTTAATGAGAATTATTGAAATCAAGTTTTGATCTTCTTAAAAATTCCAAAGTAAGGAATTCGATTTTCTAAAGGAAAGAGACTTAAGAATTTGAAGTATTTTGGTTTAAAAGAAAGGCATGATTTTGTCTTGACTTGTTTTATTAATCATAAAGTGTTGTAATAGCTTTATGGGAGGTTAGTTATAACGACTTTATGAAAATAAAGAAATGGTTTCATTATTAGATTTAAAATGGTAACTTGATTTTGGGAAAAGGGAAGTAACTCGTTTTCAAATATTGAACTTCTTGTGATGGAGAAACATAAGTGACTTGTTTATAAAAGGTAGGAGTATCTTGATCCTAAAGGGGTTAAGTACTTGGGTTTTAAATGGTATACGTGGCATTGTGTTAAGAAATATTTATAGTACCTTGAATTGTGTGTAACGGGCCTATGCTTGTAGTGATAGCTTCTGTGTGTAAGTGTTGTATTTATGTGCTATCGCGCCTCTCGTTGGAGGGCCGGCTATCTGGTTGATTGATGGACATACCGACACGTTGGGTAGCCCACGGGTGTGCTTCCATTAGGGGTGTTGTTATTGTTATTTGATTGGACATACTGACACGTTGGGTAGCCCACGGGTATGCTTCCACGGTGAGTATTATCTTGTTAGTTGTTTGGACATACCGACACGTTGGGTAGCCCACGGGTATGCTTCCACAGGGATTGTTATCTTGTTATCTCCTTTGGGCATACCGACACGTTGGATGGTCCATGGGTATGGGCCCACTAGGACGGTTCCAGGGCCATGCTTATACCGAGGTGAGATGCCGGCCCTTGTGCGGGTTAAATTCCCGGGTTGTACTTGAGTGATGATTTCACGGGCATGAGTCCCTATCTTGATATGACTGCTTTTAAGTTGTGGTGTTGTAATTTGGTTATCATACATGTCTCCTTTATATAGACTATTATGATTTCATTCTGATTTTCTGATTTCACATACTTGGTACTGTTGTCTTGACCTCCTTCGGGCCGCGTTCATGCCGCAGTTGAGGTACATAACTGGCGATCCACTCTCTTAGGATCGCCGTTCGGTTCTCGGAAAGCTCCATATCTCGGAAGCTTGTCACGTGGCGGTTCCTGAAGTAGTAGACTTTTGTATATTCAGGGGCATGGCGGGGCCCTGTCCCGTCATTATGGTTTCAAAATTCTTAGAGGTCTGTAGCACTGTTGTGGGCAGGTTTGTATGGGATGTAACTGTTCAAGTTTTAAATTATGTATAAAAAGGTAACCGTTTGGGTTAGCCTACTTTCTTATTTCACTGTTTTCATTCTTGAGTTTTTATTTCCGCTGGTTTTTCTCTGATGTTGTATCACTAGGGTGCCCGGGGTAAGGCACCAGTCACGGGCCCGGGTTCGGGTCGTGACAATAAAATACACTCAACAGTGACACGTTCACATTGCAAGTGAAGAGTCACGTTCACATTACAAGTGAAGAGTCTCATTCACACTGCAAGTGAAGAGTCACACTCACATTACAAGTAAAGAGTCTCGTTCACACTGCAAGTGAAGAGTCACGTTCACATTTCAAGTGAAGTGTCTCATTCACACTGCAAGTGAAGAGTCTCATTCACACTGCAAGTGAAGCGTCGTTCACACTGCAAGTGAAGAGTCACGTTCACATTACAAGTGAAGAGTCTCATTCATACTGCAAGTGAAGAGTCTCGTTCACACTGCAAGTGAAATGTCACGTTCACATTACAAGTGAAGAGTCTCGTTCACACTGCAAGTGAAGAGTCATATTCACTCTGAAAGTAAAGAGGCATCTTTGATCGGGTGTTTTGCTGAGGTTAGAACACCGAAATAGGTCAAGTTGGACCTAAGATTGAAGACTACATATCCACTGGATCTGTAAATTACAGTAGTGATTATCGCCTCTTGGTGTCAAAGAATTCCGAATTCTTTGAAGGTATCTTCCATTGAGAAGGGAAAAGAAGTATTTTCTCGAGGTTAACAAGAACCCGCGAGGGCCTGATAATCCAGAATTAGTGTTCTAGATCCATAGGACTCGGAGATCTAAAGGTTGAATCGGTACGGAGCAAAGAGAGGGCTGAACTTGGCTTAGGCCTTCTAGCCTATTTGGTTAAGAATAAACCGAAGACTATTGCGGTAGCATTGTCTATTCCAGAAGCACAACTCTGGAAAGGAAAAGAATAAGAATCCATCTTACAGAACCATACTAATGGTTGACCTTCCTCAGGGAAAAGAACATTTGGGTTGTAAAAGTGGATACTCAGATTGAGTATAAGGTAGATGGATCAAATGACGAGTATAAGACCTCGGCTACCTGCACATGTGCTCCTTTGAGAATAGCTTGATATATAGGGCCACTGCAGTCTTGCGTGGTTTGGATATTAAGGAAACCTTTCTAACCACAGAGTTGGAAGATGAGGATCAGTGTTGGTCTGTAGAACTGTTAGGCTCTTTCCTGAACTTCCTTACAGTCCCTGGAATATTTACATTTTGGTCATAGAAGTTTCAGATAAAACAGAAATAATAAATCTGACAATGGAGATATTGAATCTGAATTAGAAAGCCAACAGTTGGAAAAACCAACAGTCTGAAAGTGGAAGTCATGTTGAAATAGAGTTTCAATATTAAAGATATGGGTATCACAATCGTTAAGACGTTTAAACAGACTGGTCTAGTCTCAAACTCACGTGTGTTGTAGATTGACAGTCTCGTTGAAGTCATCAATGGATAGAAGTCATAAAATTGACTAGAGTCATGGTGCACCCATATACCAGGAGCAATATGCACAGGTCTCAGATAGTTCAAAGTATAACTACACTCGACCTGATATCGCTTGCCAAATTAACCAGTTGAACCAGGTTCACTCGTGATCTTAGAAACAATCACTGAATGTCACTAAGACAGATATGACGATATATGAGATGTTCACTAATCTATGGATTATGGTATTCCGGATGTCCAGCCGTTCTGGGAGAACACAGTGATGCAAACTGGACATCGGATATGAAGAATGCCATATCCATAAGACAATGTGTATGATGTATCTTATAAATCCTCTAAGCAAACTTGCATCAGCGATTCGTGAGGGAATCAGAGTCTTTCACTTTATACAAAGAATGAAAATGAGTTGAGTAACTTCGCTACACCTTAGAGGAAGTCGCTTAACAACATGTGCCTTCGGCAGTTACACACTGTGGCAAGCCAATAGACTTCTGGAAGGGCACAGATGACAGCGTCTTGACACACTCGTCAGAGAAATAAGACTGTTAGGTAGTTGATCACCACAGGTATCATCTCCATCGATTACGTAAAATCAAAGAAGAATATCACGGACCCGCCATCTAAGGGTCTACCCAATAGATCAAGAGTTCTTCCTGTCTAGGGGAATGTGCTGAAAACCCAATACATACGAAACTTTGCGGTGGTAACCCAACCATACAGACTGGAGATCCCAAGAATTTAGTTCAATGGGAAAACTAAGATGTAACCAGTTTCAGTAGAGAGCTAAAGTAAGAGCACTTCGGATAATGATCTCTATTAAGAAACATAAGTCCAATAGCCATCCCGCGATAGACTTTAAAAGTGCTACCTGTAGACTGGGTAAAGGTTAAGTTTCTAAAACCTTTTAATGATCCTCAGCAGTTGAGGTTAAGGTTTGGAAACTTTTAATGATCCCTAACACTCGTATAGTGGGGTACTGCAGGGTACCTTGTAGGAGATCACCTATTTAAGTGCGAGGACAGGCGGCCTCAAAATGAACGCACTTAAGAATCCAAGAAGTTGTCCACGGCCAAAACAGACAGAACGATAAGAAGAAACAAATAAAGGTAAGGTATTGTGTCTTTATCATTGTCTTGGCATATACTAAACACTGACGGTTCAAGACATCACGTTCACCGCGCAGTAAATATGTCTGATGGTATTCGACTAGGGAAGGTTCAAGGCCAAGCGCTACCTCATCCCGATGCAATATCTTTCCGCCGGAAAATTGCTAAAAGTGGCATGATGTGTGTGCATCAACATCTCTTTCAGGAGGGGATTGTTGGAAATTTTACTAACGGGGGAATAAGTTTATCCCGTCATTTATGAATCAAACATAAGGCGCGCAACACGTCGGAAACCTTATTTCCACACATGTGCACCAGTGGGGCTAAATATCGTAAATTTCCTTAGTGAAAGAGATATTGGCACACGTAAGAGTAACGTGTTTGAGACATAGAATGATGGACGATTATTGTCGACAATAATCTATACCACATTGGTTAACGAAGAAAGGATTGTGCGAAGTGTAAAATGGAACCGGTCGGATCGCACGAACTGAGCCACGACAGTGGAAGCGCTGCGGCGCCATATTGGCATAATGGTCTTCGATTTTTAGGTGTCGTGGCGCCAGTCAGTCAGGGCCGCGACGCTTCTCGGGCAGTGAATCTGGAGATAAAAGTTTAAGGGTTTCTCTTGAACTTTATATTGGGTTTGGATGTATGAATCTTCCATTAAGTGAGTCATTGGTTTGAGTGTGTGCACACAATCTTTACTTGGCTTAATGAACCTCCATTAAAGCATTCACATGGCAAGTGCAAGTAAAGATACATTTGTCTTAATCTATAAATTGAGGCCTTTGTGGATCAATTTTTAGATATGGAAAACATAGAAAATATGTGTAAAACATGCACTTTGCTTCAGATTTTGTGTGCCCAATATTAACTTCATTTTAAATGAAGATCTTACACACTTCGATAAGAATGTCATGAACTCATTACACCACAAAGTTCATACACATCTCTGAGTCAATCCTTTATTAGCAATTTCCATATTTGTGTTATTCGACAGATCTTCCTCGTTGTGCTTTACGAAGAAGATAAGCTGATATTTTATCTTGGAAGACTATTGCCCTGCTAAAGTAAAAGCATGTATACGAGGGCAATCTTGTCTTAAGAAAAAAGGGTCTTCCCTTGACTCAGCGTGAGATGAAACTTAACTAGTAGTTTATTATTTGAGTCTTTATTGCAGACAAAAGGATCAAACGCTTGCAGCAGTTGAAGTTGTTGCCCGATAGTACATGAAACATGTAGTAGTTGGATCTACAGACACCACGTCAAGAGACTTGTTGATTGCTGACACAGAGATTCAAGAACCTAGATATACAATTATTGTAACTAGATGATATTATTGTAATGATGTTGTAATTATCTCCTTAGTATAGCCTTTAGATCACTTATAGTTATTTTAACTATTCCCCGGATGTACATGTGGATAGACAAATATCCAACATGGTCAAGGACACGTGTGTCTCAAGTGACTGATTTGGCGAGTATATTACTTGATAAATAACATTAATAAAGAATAACAAGATGAGTTTAAGAGATAATTAGTCTGAGCCTGCTAAAAGTTTTTTGTTAACGCTTCCGAATAGGGTCTACTAGTATGAAAGCACAAATATTGAGGCAAATAATATTATCGAAAAGTAGTATTGTAATAACTTGAATATGATGATTTACAATGGGATAATGAGTCCTATTTCTACTTGGGCTCACGGGTACACGTTCCACGATATACGCAATACAAATAAATGAATGCTGTAATAATTAGATCATTAATGTCTTCATAAATTCTATTAATGTACCTTTGGAAGGCGTGGAATCGGACAAGTAATGATTGCCCATTGGAATTCGAACTGTTCACCTAATCTTCTCGACTTCTGGTGGGAAAACCAAAAGATGCCAACCACTCAACTTGCTATGCCAATCGTCACCATACTTAAACGACGACAACTGTCCGACTTCCCTCAATTAAAGGAAAACTGCGAAGTTATGATGAGGCATGCCACTTCATTGAACCCAGTCTGGCACATATGTGTTGCCTGTCGAACAACCATCGATTGGTATCCATCACATCGATTTGCCTATGACTCTCAATACTTATAAATACCAGCCCTTTCAACATGGGTTTAATCACTTTGCTATATTTTCCCTCAATTTGTAAAACCTTATCCTAGAATTTTCAACTTGCGATTTCTCTCTTTCATGTTCATGAAAAAATGTCAAACCTTTCCACCGGCGGCAACACACCTTCCAACACTAGGGGAAACCCCACCTCTCAAGAGGTGGCTCAACCTAGCCGGAATCCTCCCGCTTCATATATCATGTCGAAGACATGGCAATTCGATCATGATTTTCAAGAAAAACCTACCTCCAGATTTTGCCCGGCGGCCAAGATTCTCCCACCAGGGTATACAAGACTAGAATCACTGCCAATTTCCTATCAATGGTAAAGGCTGACTACCGTTAAATCAAAATC
Organism: Przewalskia tangutica; assembly: GCA_029844215.1. Classification (NCBI taxonomy): domain Eukaryota; kingdom Viridiplantae; phylum Streptophyta; class Magnoliopsida; order Solanales; family Solanaceae; genus Przewalskia; species Przewalskia tangutica. Next base: position 92,839 of record JAQGDG010000330.1, read on the forward strand.
GAGGTCATGATTCCTAAGGATAATGAAGGGATAACTTCATACTTACAATGGTTTTCCTTTGTCTATACATACCATTTTTCGATTAAAATTGGGGAAGCAATAGATTATTCCATTTTAGACTTTTGTCGTCGCTACAAAATTTGTTTAGCTCAAGTTATCCCTCAGGTTTGGAGGGCAGTTGCATGCCTTCGAAACTTTGCTCAGAAGGCCGACGTTTCATTTTCTTTGGACCATCTCATCCGTTTCTATACACCACACATTTTCCGTGGTAGGATCACCATTCTGCACCGGGGAGGGGGGCAGTACATCCATTTTCCCAACAACCTTGATGATGATTGTGATCGGCGCTGGATAGAAAGGTAAGGTATGTTATTATTTCCACCGGGAATCTCCTCCATCCCAAGCAAATATGCCGCTTGCCTAGGACAATACCCCCGGAGCATAAGCTTCTGAATTGCTTTCTTAAGCCCCAACTTCTTAAGGATGCAACTATTTTTTGTTACTATATTTTTGGAAACACCCCCGGCGGACCATGGAGCGAGCATATCGTGACCTTTCGTGTGGATTTTATATTGTTGCTTTTTATTCTTGTAGTCGGGTCACTTTTGGGTCTGGTAATACCTTTTGTAACCAGGTTAGTTTTTGCCTAGTAAATCAATGAATGAATTTCCCCTTTCTCGCAATTTTTTCTCAAGGTTTTCATTTCATGCTTTTATTTATAGAAGAAAATATGAATCCCTTTTATAAATTGACCTTGCAGTTGCAACTTTACCACATCTTTAATAGGTTAAATGAAATATGAGGTTTATGAAAACGCTTCTCTAAGTCTTAAAGTTTCTTTTGATGACTTCTTAATAAGACTTGAATTTATTTAGAAAGATGTATCTTTCATTCGGGTTTCTCATGGACTTCTAGTTGGTCCCGGTCAACTTCTTACTCGGGTGCTTTGAGCATACAGAGTTCTTAACCTTTTCTTTTAAGGGTTTTAATAAGAGAGCGCCCTTATTTTTAATGGTGTTATTAAAAGAACGTCTCCCGTTCACTATGTCATGAAATATTTGATATGTTTATAACAACACACACTTTATGCTTTCAATGGAAAAGATTTATTTAATCATAAAAGGAAAATTTTATTGATTCCTTTAACCCACAAGTGCAAGAATAATCTGGCTGCCATTTAGTGTGGTCAGTCCGGTTACATTTATATAATATTTGGTTATCCGGGAAGTCCCCAGTGATAAGTGGTTTTCCCTTGAAGATTTGAATTTACCCTTCTGGTATGGGTTTATATGGCCCCAGTGTTTGGGTGTTCATACTGTGGATACCCAGATACTGGATAACATTCTTCTGTAGCAAGACTCTTAATATGCTTTTATTCGTGCTGCCTCATTAAAAACTTTGCCGGAAAAACTCAATTGAGACAAAAATCAGACGAAGGAAAAAAGAGTGTGGTGCATGTTTACCTTACTAAACATAATACTTTTCAAGTGACTTACATTTCAATTGCTAGAAAGTTTGTTTCCTATTTGATCTGACAATTGGTAAGATCCTTTGCAGGCGATCCCGGTGACTGTATATGGTCCTTCCCAGTTCAGACCTAGTTTCCCTGCATTAGGTTCTCGCATTCTCTGAGTCACCCTCCAGAGCACCAAGTCCTCGAGTTTGAAGTATTAGATATTTGTGCGCCGGTCATAGTATCGCTCCATTTGTTGCTTCTATACTACCATCCGGATGTATGCAAGTTCTCGACGTTCTTCGAGCAAGTCTAGATGTACGGACATTGATTTTGAGTTATCCTATTCCTATGCCCTGAGGTACCTCAAATTTGGTGTCCCAACTTTACTGTGGTCAATGCTTCTGCACCTAAACCAAGAAAAAAAGAGTTTCTCCGGTACTCATCTTTGTGGTGGTCATGTATGCCCATAATATCTCCGGAAGCATGGAAGACCATTTTCCTTTGTTGCTTCTAGCTTTTTCTTCAACTTATGGATTATAGACTTGTTCGTTGACTTCGCTTGACCATTTGCACTGGGATGATAGGGAGTGGAGGTGATGCATTTGTTATTCAAGTTATCTAGGAATTTCGTCACTTTGGCCCTGATAAAATTTCATCCATTGCCACAAGCTAGCTCCTTTGGGATGCCAAAACAACAAATGATATGCTACCAAGTAAAGTCGATCACCTCTTTCCCCCGGAGATTTGTATAAGCTGCAGCTTCAACCCGCTTAGAGAAATAATCAGTCATAAATATAATTTTTGATACTTGTCCCGGAGCTGCAGGCAAAGGTCCGACTATATCCATCCCCCATTTCATGAATGACCATAGAGACACAACCGGATGAAATTCCTCTCCCGGTTGGTGCAGCAATCGCGCGTGATGCTGACATTTGTCACACTTTATCAAGAACACCTTAGTATCTTTCTCGATCCGAGGCCAGTAATATTCGTCCCTCATGAGTTTTCTCATCAGGGATTCTACTCTAGAATGATTTCTGTATATCCCATCATGCACTTTCATCATCACGTAATCAACTTCGTCGGGGCCTATACATTTAGACAAGGGACCAAAATAGCAACGTCGATAAAGTTTTTCATCGATAACACAATACCGAGTGGATTTGTCCTCAAAGCTCTAGACGCTTTCGGGTCCTCTAGCAGACTTCTATTTACGAGATAGTCTAAGAATTAATTTATCCAATCCCAATTCAGGATGGTTGAGTTCACCTCGTCATACCCTCTGGGTCCAAGGCGGAGTGTAGAAGATAAACAACCGACTCGGTTTTAGGGCCTTTTCCTTCCGTGTTGGAGCCCAAGTTTGCAAGTGCATCTGTCTCTACATTTTCCTCTCGCGGTATATGCACCACCGTCCACTCTTGAAACTGGGAAAGAAATTTTAGAACCTTCTCGAGGTACCTTGACATACATTCCTCCTTGGTTTCGAACACTCCATGAACTTGGTTCACCACCAGCAGCGAGTCACATTTGACTTTAATTATTTGAGCCCCTAGGCTAATTACAAACCTGCAATCAGAGCCTCATACTCGACTTCATTATTAGTCAAAGGAGAACTATGAATTTCTTGCCTCAAGACTTCCCAGTGGAAGTATGTAACACTATTACCAAATCGGTCCTCTTGACATTGGATGCTATATCAGTGTGAAACATCCAAATCCGGGGGTTATCCTTGAGACCATAACGACTTCCTTTTTCGCATGTGGGGTCACTCTCAGACTGAAATCAGCCATAAAATATGTGAGGACTTGCGATTTTATCGCAATCTAGGGTTTATACTTAATATCAAATTCACTTAATTCCACCATCCACTTAGCCAATCGCCCTGAAAGTTCGGGCTGATGTAATACATTCCTAAGTGGAAATGTAGTTACCATAACTATTGGGTGACACTGGAAATACAGCCAACATAATGAAAGTGAAATCCAATCTTTAGTTATACCTAAATAACGCTTTCTCTTGGTCTTCTGGGTGCATCCCTTTTTGGTTATACCTAGAATATGCATCAAGGAAATTCATGCTCTCGTGTACGGCCATAACATCTATTATTTGGTCTAAATAGTAGAGGGTCATTACTTAGATCAAAAGCATACGAATACCAAGAAAACATACCATATTTGCTCTTTCTAAACAACTTAACCTCACCATTGGATTGACCATAGTCAAGATATGGATAAAAAGTAATTTCCTTGAGATGTGACTTGGGATTAACCTACAAAAAAGGATTTACAAAACAAGATAATGATATTTTTTGCAGTTAGCAACATGTGAGAACTTATCCTTTTCCACACTTGAGCCACTACATTCTGCATTTAGCTCAACTTTCTCAATATCTATTGAATTAAAGCTTTATGTGCCTCATTATCTTCTTTTGGAGCTTCATCATATTTGCTTCCATAATTGGAATCCCAAAGTGGACAAAAATGTACTGAAAACTCATCTTTAGTATCATCCCATAATGGGTTATCACACACTTTAAAACCATGACCAATGATATTGCATTCTTCAAGTGAGCTGTCATCATCCTTTACACAAGGTCCATCCTCAATTTTATGCCTGAAAGGAGACTTAAAACTAAAACAAGCAAGAGGTAGTGGATTGACATATGAAAAAGATTCATTCTCTCTCAAGTTTCCTTGGATTTGTTCACTCAACTTATCTCGTCTCTCATTGTCACGACCCCTTTTCATAAATCATGATGACACCTACAAACTCCCACCAGTAGGTGAACCACTCCCAATTATTCACATAATATGACATAAGTAAAAGCAGAAGAAATACAAATACTACATAAGTTACTTCATAATATAATACGCGGAAGAATTATAAGTCTGATACATAAATAACACCCCTAAGATATGGTATGTGAATAGAAGTGCATTATATAGTCATACATGTTTGAAAGTCAAAGGCATCAAAGTGCCAAAACTGAATACATAACTGAAAGGTTGTACATTTCTCTTGAATACAATAAAAGACAAGAGTAAATATAAAAGTATCCAAGACATGCTGAATGAAAGCATTCTCACCCTGGAAGTCTATTCGCTCAGACTCACAATCGAGCTCACGAATTGGTAGAGGGATCTGTATCTGCATCAGAAAAAGAATTAACAAGTGTAGATTGAGCACAACGTACCCCTATAGACATCATAGGTCTACAACAACAGAAGACATATAATATAGTTAAATATCAAGTTGACACCAGATAAGCCTATAGTAGACAGTTCAATAACTCATATAAGTCACGTCGTACACATCAATATACTAATTAATCAAGTCACATTGTTCACATAAATTTTCAATCACAGTCAAGTACAATCAATCCATTCACATATACATGAACCTTACTATCATAGTACCCACCAACTAGTACTATCTTGTCCAAGTCATATTCAAGCTTAACCCCACTTACTCAACTTATCACATAAAATAAATGAGTCAAACTTACATCACAACAACCATTTTAGAATGCTTCCAAGAGTGTTACACCTAAGCTAAACATAATGACATTAACTCCTTTATTAACCTTAACATGCTCATTCCTAGTCTCGTTACCTAGTCACACGATCAATTACCAGGCATGTCACGACCGAACTCGGGCGTGATCGTGCTTACCGGGCACCCTAGTGATACAACATCGAGTAATCACGAACATAATACACATACATGAAACAAATGAAGTAAAACAAGAATTTGAGGAAAACTTGCCTTTCGGCACATATAAATAATAACTCTTACAAATGAACAGTTTAGTCCTTTTACAAACCCCCGCCACAGCGATTTACTGCACTTCTAAGAAAAAGATCGACAACAATGGCGGGACGTGGCCCGCCATACTCGAATGTAAATACCTACAACGGCGAGGATTATACGAAGATAAGCCTCCGAGAACGGAGCTTTCCCAAACGCCGAATCGTGACCCTAAGAGCGAGGATCAACGATCGTGTACCTTTACTGCGGCATGAACGCAGCCCAGGAGGTCGATAACAAAAATTTAGTATGCGAATCAAAATATAAATGAAATCATAGTAGTCTATATAAAGCAGAGACATGTATGATAACCAAACTACGATTCCACAATAAATAGCGATCATATCAAGTCGTGACTCACGCCTCAAGTCATCACTCAAATACATAAATATGGGTCTCACGCCCCAACATCAATCATGCGTGGAATACCTTCCTCACCGCCAGCCAATGATGATAGAAAAGCACCAAGGAACACACATGAACAACGGTCCCACTGTGCCCAAATAAAATAGTGCGGGTAAGCACAAGGCATAGCCGACTACTAACACCCACGACTAACAAGGTCAAATGGCCGAATCATGATATCTGTCTGCAGATCGTCACATGATCAAAGCCGTCACTCGCCCGCAATATCAAATGTGCGCGTCTAGCCACCGAACTCCCGCAGCTCGCATAGGCCAATCTCATAGGCCCGCATGAGGTATAACCCCGCATCGGTAGCTACTCCCGCATCGCCCCGACTCGCATCCGCATAGCCACATAGACCGCGTGACCATAAAGGCCGCACACTAACACGAACTCTCGTAGCTCGCATAGGCCCTCAGACCCGCGCAGGTATTCTCGAATCATGGTCCTGCATCGCTGAGTCTACCCCGTCGGAGGCGCTTAACCCGGAAACACGGTGAGTGGTATAATACCAACATAACGATTTATCGTTTAAACATCATAAGCACAATCAAGGAAAATCCTTTTACACAAACATCACGAATACTAACACACGTAGCGTCCTAATATGATTACTTATCAAATCAACACGAAGGTATTACAAGGCTATCACAAACCAACACAATCCAGATTATACACACAAGGTACATTCTATTGTATGATTAACAAGATCGAGTATCTATTCTCAAAGTACTTCATACATTATCTTTTAAAAAGATACGTTACGTTTACAAAAGTCACACAATACGTAGTATATGAAAACTAGAGTGATTATCTTTTGAAGTAAAGCAAAACACTTCTCTTTGTAAAATCAAGTAACAACATTATTTCTCAAACGCCCAAGTTTGCCTAATTTCAAATGTTCACGTTTCTTACTTTAGAAAGGTTTCGTAGTTCATAGTCTTATTCATTTAAGAATATAATTCTCTTTTAAACTATCTCGAGAAACATAAGCCTTATATGTGAGTAGGATATTCTTGTTTATAACAATCTTATTACAATGACCATGATCTAGGAAATATCATTTTGTCTCATCTTAGCTTCTATGCGGATGGAAGTTTCTACTTGGTTTTAATAATACTTAATCTGTCAAAACATTTCCTTATTAACGCTTATTGCGATGGTTTGTCGATACACATTCGATTTCAAATCAAGAAACATTCTTAAGCCGTTATACCTAACTTCCCATAAAGCTAGTATAACTCTTAAGTTTTCAAAACCAAGTATTACTTCTTCTTTGAAATGATTCAAAATCTTTTGAAAAACTTCAAGTTCTTTATTAACACATAACAAGCGCTTATAGTTCAAATCGATTTACCTTTTAAAACCACAAGTATTTTCTTACCAACATAAAGTCGTTATAACCAACTTCCCATAAAGCCGTTATAACACTTTATGTTTTAAACCAATCAAATACATTTAGCACATGCGTCTACCGTACTACATAGTTCACACATATCATGCTAGAAGAGATAGGAAGAGGTTCACATACCTCGCGACGAGTATCGACTAATAGCAAAACGCTCAAGTACCTCCAACCGCCGGCTACTCCTAAGCCAAGTAGATCGCGCCACGCGTAGTACTCAACCTATAAGGCCACAAGGCGCTTATTAACATTTAGATCTCTTCGTAGAACATTCTACAGAAAATTCGGCGACCTCCCCAACATGACAGTAAATCTCCTCCTCTATCGGTAGGCCACCAAGCCAACCAGGGGTTATCGTCTAACCCTAACTGCACAATTCTACTCCACGGTACTACTACACAAGTCTCAGAATACACCCATGTAATTCAAGATTCTTCTTTTAAATTCAGCTTAAGTCGCAAGACATTGCGTAAGTATTATTCAGCTTAAGTCAAAAGACATTGCCGATAACTACGTTCAGTTCTATATATAGTATACTTTAACTATATATTCTAACAATATGTAATTTCCAATTACAATAGAGGGGCAAGATAATTACCTCGATAAGCCCATAATTATCCTAGTTTAAATGTCGATCCCGGGCAATCGTTTAGCTCGACTCCGAGCGCTCAACCCGCTCTAAACCACCCTTGAAGTTCTAACCAACTTCTACACAATACTCCAACGGACTATGGAGATTTTCCTAGGTTTCGGTTTGTGACTGGAGTATAATAGTATTTACGGGCTTTTCAGATAGTATAACCTTAGAATACTACAAGGTATTCGGCTAAGGTAATTTGGGCATTATAACAATACTTTTGAGAGTATTTCTACCAAGAGGGGTATTATACGAAAACAACTACGCTGGGGGTACCCGGCTAGCACCCGAGGAGGGGTGGCTACCCTCGGCTACCCACTGGGGAAACTCTCGCCAGGGGCCTCACGAAATGGGGAGGAGCTCTAAGACTTAGAGATTTTTGGATGAAGAAGTCTTCAAAGGGAAGGGGTATTTATAGGTCAAGTGAAGGCCAACCAATGGCCAAGATCTTGCCAAGTGCAAGGCAAGTGTAGGGCCAAGATTCACCCGTGTGTCCTTGACCAACTAACACAAAATATCCTACCAACTACACCTCCATTTCGTCCAAACCGAGCTCTCACGTCATGATGGGAGGGTGCCGTGGCGCCCTCTTGTTGGCCCAACACGTTCGCCTCTCGGAAAATTCCGCAAAAATTAAAATTGACATCGCCGTAATTGCCCCTACCAAAGGTGTGAAAACTTTTCGTCGAAAAACGACTCTAATCGGGTGTTGTGAACAAAATTAATTTCGCCAAGCCACTTTCTCAAGTTCAAATTTTCTACGCACGTCCCACGCATATACTGGAAATACGGGTATAACATTCTCCTTCCTTAGAAACATTCGTCGAATGTTCCTTCTAAGTCTCAAAACAAGCGTCGCGTCAAGATAGTCTTCACTACCATACTTACGAAACAATCCTGCCACAATGGCCACGAAACAATCACAAAAATACTTACATCCAAGTCCACGAGGAATCACCTCTAACATCACCACAAACACCTCTCTCGGGTCTAAAATATACTTCTCCACACTTTTTCCAAACAAAAGAAATGGTCACATCTATGCTCGCCATACATGCTCGCTTCTTCCCGATACCACTTTTGTCACTTTGCGCGAGGTTCTAGTGTCACTCCGTGACCAACAAATGGTGCCGACTACGCGATCCCCGAGGTCGTGACACTCGAACTCTTACCACATTTACGATACCGCTTGGTCTCCAAAACTGGGGTTATCATCTTCAACTTGGTCATCATTAGTGGGAATACTGGATGGATCTCCGATTTCCTTCTCGAACATAACACGAGCGATCGACGACCGCCTCCTGAAGTCGGACGGCAAATGCTAACATATAGGCAACCTGGCCTATTCTTCACATGAACTCAAAGGCCCAAAGTAACTCGGGCTAAGTTCTCTCTGTATTCCAAAACTCGTCACACCCAACCCGGGGTGGTATTTTCAAGAAGACCGATCGTCCAACTCTAAGCGTCGTCGCCGATTATTCGCACGATTTCTGCGAGCCGCGGAACCTCTTCTAGACAAGCTTTACTCTATCCACGCTGCTGGAACAAGCCTGAACCAACTATCTGAATCCTGCCAACATCGAACCAATCGACCGGCGACTCACACATCCGCCCCTACAAGGCTTCATAAGGCGACATCCGAACACTGAAATGGTAGCTTAAACACTCCTTCAACAGGAGACAACAATTCTTGCAACTATCCCCGAAATCCAAACACCGCCCGAGGCGAACGTGATTCGAGACTTACTTGAGTTTCTAACCTTGCTCGTAAAACCTCCGGAAAAGAAACACCGCAACTGGCTCCACTGTCGCCATAAGGTGAAGGTAGGCACCGTGCAGCCTTACAACCTTTCTCGATATATCATCTCGCGTAACCTCTCGCCGAGTAAGCGGTCTTTGCTAGAGACAAGGCGGTGACCTCGCCGGCCCGACTCATCGGTCGAATCGTCCACGACTCAGACGTTGGTTAACTAAACTCGCCTAACACCTCGTGACCTATCACTGGCGGGACCACCACAACCGACCACCACCAAACAGGTCGCGGGTTGACCCGCAACGTGGCCATAACCCGACCCAGCAACGCGCACCATACTAGCTCCCCGAACCGGAACAATCTCACTAATCACGTTACGAAAACCTAGCGGTCTTCTTAGCTCAACTACCCTCTTTCCTTCCACACTACTCAGGGACTAATCCCACAAATATAACTCACATGCACTATGCACTCCTATAAGGGTCAAACATAAACAATACATCTTTTACTCGAGATGGCCTTACCTCTAAGGTCTCTACGTATAAAACTCTAAGGCTCACACCTTCTCTATCCCCCAAAATCTTACTCGGTTAACCCACCATGATTTCTAATCACAACTAACACACTGCTATCAGAACATAGCACTTAAGGTATACTCACCTTATCACATAAACAAAACTCTAGAGGGTTAAAGATATATCTATATCTCCGCTTCACTCCTTAGTCGTTTCTAATCAAACTGCCCGTAGGCGCATAGCTAAGGAAGATGACAAACTACCCACCGATCCGAAGGCTAAGTCCTCCCGCGAGGACACTCTTTCGACATCGACCACGGTCATAGTACAACAAGTACCAACTAAAAGACGAAATTCACGAGATGCCACACCTTGTGCAACACCGAAAAATCGGAATCGGATGGCCGAACCTTCGTGTATTGTGAGCGGAAGCTCGAGCTCGACCAACTCTGCATACCGAGCGTCCCGAACCCCGTGGGACCTCTCTGCATTGGTGGATGTGCAAATCTAATCTGGCCGTGAGGCGACTCGCCTCGAAAGTTACCAGGACCTTGCCGCTCGCCCTCTTCTACCGCCCCGTTAACGTCGATCTCTACACGTCTCGGCTCTGCGCGCAAAAGCCCGCATACGGCCATGCTCGAGCTTCAATCAAGAATTACTCTTGCACAACCTCTCTTAGATAGTCATCAAGACTCGCGTACATCGGTATACTCTATACTCATTCGCTCTGGCCGCGAATCGGCGTCCAAACATCGTGGCCGCGGAGGAATCGCCGCCGTGCTAAAATTCTCGGGCTAGTGACGCCGCAGAACTCCCGAATGAAGCACTATCCTGGGTAATGATTTGGCCTGCCCTCGCCACCCTCCGAACTCTACTCGCAGCCTCCGGCCGCCTTGCCTCCTGGGCGGGTTGCCTACGCGAGGCATAACGATAAGGGAAATAATTTCGTCGGAGGTCCAACTAACAACACGCCTCTAAGGCACGATCTCGAGTGAGAAGAATAGAAACCAATCCTAAATACCCTATAGCCTCGATTATTGGTGGTGCGCAACACACCGATAATCAAGACTCTACTGATACGATGCAGACACTTTCCGAGGATTAAGCGCTCGATACCACTTTTGTCACGACCGAACTGGGCGCGTGGTCGTGCCTTACCGGGCACCCTAGTGATACAACATCGAGTAATCGAACATAATACATACATGAAACAAATGAAGTACAAAACAAGAATTTGAGGAAAACTTGCCTTTCGGCACATATAAATAACAACTCTTACAAATGAACAGTTTAGTCCTTTTTACAAACCACGCCACAACAAGATTTCTGCACTTCTAAGAAAAAGATCGATAACAATGGCGGGACGGGGCCCCGCCATACCCTGAATGTAAATACCTACAACGACAGGATTATACGAAGATAAGCCTTCTGAGAACGGAGCTTTCCCAAACGCTGAATGTGACCCTAAGGCGAGGATCAACGATCGTGTACCTTTACTGCGGCATGAACGCACTTCGGCGAGGTCGATAACAGTGCAGAGTATGCGGCCGAAAATCAGTAAATGAAATCATAGTAGTCTATATAAAGCGGGAGACATGTATGATAACCAAACTACGATTCACAATAAATAGCGATCATATCAAGTCGTGACTCACGCCGAAGTCATCACTCAAATACATAAATATGGGTCTCACGCCCACAACATCAATCATGCCCGTGGAATACCTTCCTCACCGTGATCGATGATAGAAAAGCACCAAGGAACACACATGAACAACGGGTCCCACTGTGCTCAAATAAAATAGCATGGTAAATGCGAAGGCATAGCCGACTACTAACACCCACGATTACTAACAAGGTCGTAAATAAAGCCGAATCATGATATCCTGTCTGCATCGTTACATGATCAAAGCCGGTCACTCGCATGCAATATCAAATGTGCGCGTCTAGCCACGGAACTCCCCGCACTCGCGTAGGCCAATCTCATAGGCCCGCATGAGGTATAACCCCGCGTCGAGGGTAGCTACTCCCGTAAATCGCCCGGACTCGCGATCGCATGGCCACATGTAGACCGCGTGACCATAAAGGCCGCACACTAACACGGAACTCGTAGCTCCGCATAGGCCCTCAGACCCGCGTGAGGTATTCTCGAATCATGGTCCTGCATCGCCGAAGTCTACCCCCGCACGGAGGCGGCTTAACCCCGGAAACACGGTGAGTGGTATAATACCAACATAACTTTATCGTTTAAACATCATAAGCACAATCGAGGAAAATCCCTTTACACAAACATCACGAATACTAACACACGTAGCATCCTAATATGATTACTTATCAAATCAACACGAAGGTATTACAAGGCTATCACAAACCAACACAATCGATTATACACACAAGGTACATTCTATTGTATGATTAACAAGATCGGTATCTATTCTCAAAGTACTTCATACATTATCTTTTAAAAGATACGTTACGTTTACAAAGTCACACAATACCCGTAGTATATGAAAACTAGAGTGATTATCTTTTGAAGTAAAGCAAAACACTTCTCTTTGTAAAATCAAGTAACAACATTATTTCTCAAACGCCCAAGTTTGCCTAATTTCAAATGTTCACGTTTCTTACTTTAGAAAGGTTTCAGAGTTCATAGTCTTATTCATTTAAGAATATAATTCTCTTTTAAACTATCCGAGAAACATAAGCCTTATATGTGAGTAGGATATTCTTGTTTATAACAATCTTATTACAAATGACCATGATCTAGGAAATATCATTTGTCTCATCTTAGCTTCTACGCGGATGGAAGTTTCTACCGTTTTAATAATACTTAATCTGTCAAACATTTCCTTTTATTAACGCTGCAGTGGTTTGTCGATACACATTCGATTTCAAATCAAGAAACATTCTTAAGCCGTTATACCTAACTTCCCATAAAGCTAGTATAACTCTTAAGTTTTCAAAACCAAGTATTACTTAACTTCAAATGATTCAAAATCTTTTGAAAAACTTCAAGTTCTTTATTAACACATAACAAGCCGCTTATAGTTCAAATCTTACCTTTTAAAAACCACAAGTATTTTCTTACCAACATAAAGTCATTATAACCAACTTCCCATAAAGTCGTTATAACACTTTATGTTTTAAACCAATCAAATACATTTAGCACATATGACGTCTACCGTACTACATAGTTCACACATATCATGCTGTAAGAGATAGGAAGAGGTTCACATACCTGCGACGAGTATCGACTAATAGCAAAACGCCCAAGTCAGTACCTCCAACCGCGCTACTCCTTAAGCCAAGTAGATCGCGCCACGCGTAGTACTCGACCTATAAGGCCACGCGCTTATTAACATTTAGATCTCATCGTAGAACATTCTAATCCCGGCACCTCCCCTCCCCCGCACAAACGTAAATCTCCTCTCTATCGAGGCTACCAAGCCAACCAGGGGTTATCGCCTAACCTAACGGTACAATTCTACTCCACGTTACTACACAAGTCTCATGTAATACGTACTATGTAATTACAGCCAAGATTCTTCTTTTAAATTCAGCTTAAGTCGCAAGACATCGCGTAAGTATTATTCGTGCTTAAGTCAAAAGACATTGCCGATAACTACGTTGATTCTATATATAGTATACTTTAACTATATATTCTAACAATATGTAATTTCCAATTACAATAGAGGACAAGATAATTACCTCGATAAGCCCATAATTATCCTAGTTAAAGTCGATCCCGGGCAATCGTTTAGCTCCAACTCAGCGCTCCAACCAGCCTAAACCACCCTTAGAAGTTCTAACCAACTTCTACACAATACTCCAACGGACTATGGAGATTTTCCTGGGGTTTCGGTTTTGTGACGGAAGTATAAGAGTATTTACGGGCTTTTCAGATAGGTATAACCTTAGAATACTACAAGGTATTCGGCTAAGGTAATTGGGCATTATAACAATACTTTGAGAGTATTTCTACCAAGAGGGGTATTATACGAAACAACTAGGCTGTGGTACCCCACGCTAGCACCCCAAGGAGGGGGGGTGGCTACCCCTCGGCTACCCCATTGGGGAAACTCTCGACGAGGGCCTCACGAAATGGGAGGAGCTCTCAAGACTTAGAGATTTTTGGATGAAGAAGTCTTCAAAGGGAAGGGGTATTTATAGGTCAGTGAAGGCCAACCATGGCCAAGATCTTGCCAAGTGCAAGGCAAGTGTAGGGCCAAGATTCACCCATGTGTCCTTGACCAACTAACACACAAAATATCCTACCAACTACACCTCTCCATTTCGTCCAAACCGAGCTCTCACGTTCGCCAATGGGAGGGTGCCAAGTGGCGCCCTCTTGTTGGCCCAACACGTTTCGTCTCTCGGAAAAATCCGCAAAAATTAAAAATGACATAGCCGGAAATTCCCCTACGAAAGCTGTGAAAACGTTTCGTCGAAAAACGACTCTAAACGGGTGTTGTGAACAAAATTAATTTCGGCCAAGCCACTTTCTCAAGTTCAAATTTTCTACGTACGTCCTTACGTACATACTCTGGAAATACGGGGTATAACAAGGCAACACAAAAATGCACATAATTCCTTGGACCTAGACAATAGTCATGGCATAATTTACAGTTTCAACCACAATAGTAGTTGACATCAAACACTTAGACTTACAATGATTAAACCCCAAAAACCCATACAGGAGAAAGAAAGTCACATACGACAAACAAATCTATTCAACAACCTCAACCATATATCTAAATGTTCATAGAGACCAGCATAATCATTATTTCCAAGTATTCACAAAGACAAGCTCAATCATAGCGACCATTTTGGTTCAATACAATCAATTAAATCCAAGTAAATCAGGGTTTCACAAAACAATTCTTCCATGAACCAGCAACTCAAACAATTCAAAGGAACTTCTAGAGTTTGGTTCAAGAGTGGAGTTTATGTCAAATAAAGAAAAAGGACAATAAAACTAAAAAGGGCTGAAATAAAAAAAATACAAAATGTAGATAAAGAGAAAATCACGAAACAAAGAGATAAGCACAAAATCACTAGAATACAGTAAGTATGAACAAATACTTAAAGTCTCTAGGAAGAGAACAAATAGAAAACTAAATGTTGTTAATAAACACATTTAAGAGAAGATCTATAACATATCAATGATCTTTTATCCAAAAGTGTTGCAATGACCTCTGCACTTTTCCAAGTTAATTTTGAGATTCTTTATGACCTTTTGAGATTTTTGATGAACAAGACTTGAATACAACTTCAAATCCCAATGAGTTTCACAAAATAACAACTAGAGAATATCCCAACACTTCCAAGTCACGAAATCACAAGATTAAGTACAAAAATATCAAGAATAATACCAAAAAAGTACTGTTCATGCACTGTTCATTGAGCAAAATTTGTTTTTTAACTTTTTTTTGTTACTGTTCAAGCTACAAGAACATTTTTTTATTTCTAGAGTTCAAATCAATAGATCGGGTGAGTATAAGAATACCCAACCATCCAAAGATCTAATACCACACGAATAGCGGAAGACTTTAAAATTAGAAGTTAGAAAGAGGGAAAGACTGATTCTTGGGAGAGAAGAACACAAGTTCAAGTACTTGATACTTGAAACCTTATTTAAATAGTAAAATAAATGAGTTGAATCTATAAAAAAAAAAGAATAAGAGGAGGGATTGAACTCAAAAAATGAAGTTTACAATTGAAGAATCCGAGCTATGGTTAAAAGTAGAACAAAAATGGCATAACCCAAAAGAAAACCTCAAAGGTCTATACAAGCCACAAGGCTAATAATATTAATATTGATCAAAATTAGTTACAGTAAATAAGAAAACACCCTTTATATAAGATCCAAGAAAGGGATGTCATCCTCTTGAAATTATCAACGGAGTTGTCAAACTAAATTAAATGGCTGAAATTTCCTCGGTGCATAGAAAACTAAAAACCTAAAATTTCCTAGGTGCATAGAAGACTAAAACCTGAAATTTCCTAGGTGCATAGAAGACTACAAATACTTTGTTCAATAAAGTTTTAAATGAAGTCAACAAGACATTAAATAAGCTTCTAGAACACTAGTTTGGGCTGCTGAACTTGTTCCATCTTTGGGCAGATTTTAGGCCACAATCCAACTCATCTTAGTCTTCAATTTGGGTCCTCAAAATAGTAGTAAGACTTCCCAGAAGTTCTACTTTGGGATGGAGCTCTTTTATCATCATAAGACATGTTTTCATTAATAATTCAAGCCCAATAAAGTGCCTTGGAATTCCCTGGTCCAAAATGGAGTTGAGCCTTTGTAGATTCTATCATTCTCCCCCTCTTAAAGAAGATTCACCCTCGAATCTTGACATTGACTGTATCTTCTTCTTCAATGGATTTGAGTTTCCATAGTTGCTATCAACATTACACTGCATGTTCTAAGCATAGTGAATGCAGAAAAGTAAAGAACAATAAAGTAATGACGCAATAATATTTACGTGAAACCACCCAACTCACAAAGGGTAAAAAAATCATGACCTACACTTTTGTAGGATTTATCCCAAATACCACTAAAATGTGAGCCTTTATAAATTCAAGTTACAAACTCTGTTACCTAGGAACTAAAATCTATTTCCTATCTCAACAATCTCTCTAGATAGTTGAGCCCACTCCAAGCTATCCCAACTTGAAGTTGTATTTGACTAACTTTTATACCTATGAATATGCTTCTATGAAAGCTGATAAGGTACAACTCGATAAAAATCCTAATACACAAAATTAGACTCAAGAACTATAAAACATAAACTCTATAAGTCAGGTTATTGAACCTCTTTATCAGACCAGTCGCATTACAAATCGTAACTCTCTTAATTTTTCTTATCACACCCCAACCTTGGGGGGGTGTTGACACCCGACGCCTCAAGTCCCGAGCCTCTAAAAAAGAATACCTAATTAAGATAAGACCACATACACCCAGAAAATGTCCAACACATATGCATATATATACAACAAGTCCTACAAGGCTAAAATGAAAATAATGAGTCTACTGAAGAAGCCGACAAGGCCACACATGACCACTATACACAAACAAATATCTACAAGCCTATAAAGAGTGTACCAATAACATTTGGTCGGGATAGGGCTCCGTCATACCCAACCATATACACATATGCAACTATCATACCTATCAGCTCACTAGACAGCTTCGGAAGAAGGGAGCATGACAATCCTCTACTGACTCGAGTCACCTACTACAAGGTCTATCTTTAGTCTTTATCTGTACATGAGAGCATGAAACACAGTGCCCCATAAAGGGTATTAGTATGAGAGATGTACTAAATATGTAAGGTTAAAACTGTAAATAAGTATAATATCAGAATGAAGCATCTGTTAAATTGTAACTAAATGTATAACTATAAGATAGAGTGATAAAAGACAACATATACTCGAGTGCCTCTGTGGGCCAAAATATATATAAATGAAATATTGCGTATATATAATGTCGTAGGCCTCTAGGGAAAGTATAATCAATATCATATCTGTATAAACTGCACAAATAGTGTCATATGCCTCAGTGGGCAATATCCTTAATCTCATATTTGTATATATGTGTATATAATGCCATATGCCTTTGAGATATATATATATATAGATTACTCTCAGAGTTACATATGACGACCTCTTAAGGAATATAAAATACTCGTCGAAGTGACGTAAAGTCGTTACACCTCCGACTACCTTATGAGGGTTACATATTATCTTTCCTTCTCATATGATTCAATAAGATCAATATGACGTACAATTGACTTCACTTTCAAGAATGTCAACATGGAGCTTGTAAACTAATGTATATGCCAAACACTCCTTCTCTGCAGTTTCTCTCTCTAAAATCACAAAGACTTAACAAAATTACAAGAGTGAATCTTTTGGCTTGAATTTATTCAAGTGCTTTGTCTATGTTCTTGAATCTAAGGGGAGATATATGGTTGGGTATGACGGAGCCCTATCCCGACCAAATGTTATTGGTACACTCTTTATAGGCTTGTAGATATTTGTTTGTGTATAGTGGTCATGTGGCCTTGTCGGCTTCTTGAGACTCATTGTTTTCATTTTAGCCATGTAGGACTTTTTGTATATATATGCGTATGTGTTGGGCATTTTTTGGGTGTATGTGGTCTTATCTTAATTAGGTATTCTTTGATAGAGGCTCGGGCCTGAGGCGCCAGTGTCAACACCCCCACCTCCCACGAGGTTGGGGTGTGATAAGAAAAATTAAGAGACTTCGATTTCATAAGTATGACCTAGTACTGATAAAGAGTCAAATTCAAGTTACAAACTCAATTACTCAGAACTAAAATCTATTTCCTTTCTCAACAATCTCTCTAGATAGTTGAGCCCACTCCAAGCTATCCCAACTTGAAGTTGTATTTGACTAACTTTTATACCTATGAATATGCTTCTATGAAAGTTGATAAGGTACAACTAGATAAAAATCCTAATACACAAAACTAGACTCAAGAACTATAAAACATAAACTCTATAAGTCGGGTTATTGAACCTCTTTATTGTCTTAGTCGCATCTTACAAATCAGAACTCTCTTAATTTTTCTTATCACACCCCAACCTTGGGGGTGTTGACACCTATGCCTTAAGTCCAGAGCCTCTAACAAAGAATACCTAATTAAGATAAAACCATATACACCCAAAAAATGCCCAACACATATGCATATATATACAACAAGTCCTACAAGGCTAAAATGAAAATAATGAGTCTACTGAAGAAGCCGACAAGGCCACACATGACCACTATACACAAACAAATATCTACAAGCCTATAAAGAGTGTACCAATAACATTTGGTCAGGATAGGGCTCCGTCATACCCAACCGTATACACATATGCAACTATCATACCTATCACCACTAATGACTCGGAAGAAGGGAGCATGACAATCCTCTACTGAGTCGAGTCACCTACTACAAGGTCTATCTTTAGTCTTTATCTGTACATGCAAGCATGAAACACAGTGCCCCAAAAAGGGTATTAGTATGAGAGATGTACTAAATATGTAAGGTTAAAATTGTAAATAAGTATAATACAGTAAATGAAGCATACGATGAAATTGTAACTAAATGTATAACTATAAGATAGAGTGATAAAAAGACAACCTATACTCTGAGTGCCTCTGTGGGCCAAAATATATATAAATGAAATATTGTGTATATATAATGTCGTAGGCCTCTAAGTAAAGTATAATCAATATCATATCTGTATAAACTGCACAAATAGCGTCATAGGCCTCTGTGGGCAATATCCTTAATCTCATATTTGTATATATGTGTATATAATTCCATATGACTTTGAGATATATATATATATATATATATATATATATATTTCTCTCAGAGTCACATATGACGACCTCTTAAGGAATATAAAATACTCGTCGAAGTGACGTAAAGTTGTTACACCTCCGACTACCTTATGAGGGTTACATATTATCTTTCCTTCTCATATGATTCAATAAGAGCAATATGACGTACAATTGACTTCACTTTCAAGAATGTCAACATGGAGCTTGTAAACTAATGTATATGCCAAACTCTTCTCCTTCTCTCTACTTTCTCTCTCTAAAATCGTCAAAGGCTTAACAAAATTACAAGAGTGAATATTTTGGCTTGAATTTATTCAAGTGCTTTGTCTATGTTCTTGAATCTAAAGGGAGATATATGGTTGGGTATGACTGAGCCCTATCCCGACCAAATGTTATTGGTACACTCTTTATAGGCTTGTAGATATTTGTTTGTGTATAGTGGTCATGTGTGGCCTTGTCGGCTTCTTCAGTAGACTCATTGTTTTCATTTTAGCCATGTAGGACTTTTTGTATATATATGCATATGTGTTGGGCATTTTTTGCGTGTATGTGGTCTTATCTTAATTAGGTATTCTTTGATAGAGGCTCGGGCCTTGGCGGGTGTAACACCCCCACCCTCCCAAGGTTGGGGTGTGATAAGAAAAATTAAGAGACTTGATTTCATAAGTCTGACTAGTACAATAAAGAGTCAAATTCAAGTTACAAACTCATACCTAGGAACTAAAATCTATTTCCTTTCTCAACAATCTCTAGATAGTTGAGCCCACTCCAAACTATCCCAACTTGAAGTTGTATTTGACTAACTTTTATACCTATGAATATGCTTCTATGAAAGTTGATAAGGTACAACTCGATAAAAATCCTAATACACAAAACTAGACTCAAGAACTATAAAACATAAACTCTATAAGTCAGTTATTGAACCTCTTTATTGTACTAGGTCGTACTTCTGAAATCAGAACTCTCTTAATTTTTCTTATCACACCCCAACCTTGGGAAGTGTTGACACCGTGCCTTAAGTCCAGAGCCTCTAACAAAGAATACCTAATTAAGATAAGACCATATACACCCAAAAATGCCCAACACATATGCGTATATATACAATAAGTCCTAAGGCTAAAATGAAAATAATGAGTCTACTGAAGAAGCTGACAAGGCCACACATGACCACTATACACAAACAAATATCTACAAGCCTATAAAGAGTGTACCAATAACATTTGGTCAGGATAGGGCTCCGTCATACCCAACCGTATACACATATGCAACTATCATACCTATCAGCTCACTAAACAGCTCCGGAAGAAGGGAGCATGACAATCCTCTACTGAGTCGAGTCACCTACTACAAGGTCTATCTTTAGTCTTTATCTGTACATGCAAGCATGAAACACAGTGCCCCAAAAAGGGTATTAGTATGAGAGATGTACTAAATATGTAAGGTTAAAACTGTAAATAAGTATAATACTGTAAATGAAGCATACGATGAAATTGTAACTAAATGTATAACTATAAGATAGAGTGATAAAAAGACAACCTATACTCTAAGTGCCTCTGTGGGCCAAAATATATATAAAGGAAATATTGCGTATATATAATGTCGTAGGCCTCTAAGGAAAGTATAATCAATATCATATCTGTATAAACTCCACAAATAGCGTCATAGGCCTCTGTGGGCAATATCCTTAATCTCATATTTGTATATATGTGTATATAATGCCATATGACTTTGAGAGAAATATATATATATATATATATATATATTTCTCTCAGAGTCACATATGACGACCTCTTAAGGAATATAAAATACTCGTCGAAGTGACGTAAAGTCGTTACACCTCCGACTACCTTAAGAGGGTTACATATTATCTTTCCTTCTCATATGATTCAATAAGAGCAATATGACGTACAATTGACATCACTTTCAAGAATGTCAACATGGAGCTTGTAAACTAATGTATATGCCAAACGCTCCTCCTTCTCTCTAGTTTCTCTCTCTAAAATCGTCAAAGGCTTAACAAAATTACAAGAGTGAATCTTTTGGCTTGAATTTATTCAAGTGCTTTGTCTATGTTCTTGAATCTAAGGGGAGATATATGGTTGGGTATGACGGAGCCCTATCCTGACCAAATGTTATTGGTACACTCTTTATAGGCTTGTAGATATTTTTTTGTGTATAGTGGTCATGTGTGGCCTTGTCGGCTTCTTCAGTAGACTCATTGTTTTCATTTTAGCCTTGTAGGACTTGTTGTATATATATGCATATGTGTTGGGCATTTTCTGGGTGTATGTGGTCTTATCTTAATTAGGTATTCTTTGTTAGATGCTTGGGCCTTGAGGCGCCGGGTGTCAACACACCCTCTAAGGTTGGGGTGTGATAAGAAAAATTAAGAGAGTTATGATTTCAGAAGTACGACCTAGTACAATAAAGATTCAAATTCAAGTTACAAACTCTGTTACCTAGGAACTATAATCTATTTCCTATCTCAACAATCTCTCTAGATAGTTGAGCCCAATCCAAGCTATCCCAACTTGAAGTTGTATTTGACTAACTTTTATACCTATGAATATGCTTCTATGAATGCTGATAAGGTACAACTCGATAAAAATCCTAATACACAAAATTAGACTCAAGAACTATAAAACATAAACTCTATAAGTCAGGTTATTGAACCTCTTTATTGTACTAGGTCGTACTTCTGAAATCAGAACTCTCTTAATTTTTCTTATCACACCCCAACCTTGGGGGGGGGGAGTGTTGACACCCGGTGCCTTAAGTCCAGAGCCTCTAACAAAGAATACTTAATTAAGATAAGACCATATACACCCAAAAAATGCCCAACACATATGCATATATATACAACAAGTCCTACAAGGCTAAAATGAAAATAATGAGTCTACTGAAGAAGCCGACAAGGCCACACATGACCACTATACACAAAAAAATATCTACAAGCCTATAAAGAGTGTACCAATAACATTTGGTCAGGATAGGGCTCCGTCATACCCAACCGTATACACATATGCAACTATCATACCTATCAGCTCACTAAACAGCTCCGGAAGAAGGGAGCATGACAATCCTCTACTGAGTCGAGTCACCTACTACAAGGTCTATCTTTATTCTTTATCTGTACATGCAAGCATGAAACACAGTGCCCCAAAAAGGGTATTAGTATGAGAGATGTACTAAATATGTAAGGTTAAAACTGTAAATAAGTATAATACTGTAAATGAAGCATACGATGAAATTGTAACTAAATGTATAACTATAAGATAGAGTGATAAAAAGACAACCTATACTCTGAGTGCCTATGTGGGCCAAAATATATATAAATGAAATATTGCGTATATATAATGTCGTAGGCCTCTAAGGAAAGTATAATCAATATCATATCTGTATAAACTGCACAAATAACGTCATAGGCCTCTGTGGGCAATATCCTTAATCTCATATTTGTATATATGTGTATATAATGCCATATGACTTTGAGAGAAATATATATATATATATATATATATATATATATATATATATATATATATATATATATATTTCTCTCAGTCACATATGACGACCTCTTAAGGAATATAAAATACTCGTCGAAGTGACGTAAAGTCGTTACACCTCCGACTACCTTATGAGGGTTACATATTATCTTTCTGTTATACCGTATTTTCGTATATGCGTGGGACGTGCGTGAAAAATTTGAACTTGAGAATAGGCTTGGCCGAATTATTCTTTGTGCACAACCCCGGTTAGAGTCGTTAAATGAACGTTTCCATGACTTTCGTAGGAAAATTCCGGCTATGTCATTTCTAATTTTTGCGGATTTTTCCGAGAGACGAAACATTTTGGACCAACAAGAGGCGACACTTGTCACCCTCTCATTGGATAGGCTTGGCGGTCGGGTGGACGAATTGGTTAGTTTTTGTCAAGTAGTAGGTAGGATATTTTGGTGGTAGATGGATAAGGTGCACTTGGCATGATCTTGGCCTACACTTGCTATGCACTTGGCATGATCTTGGCCATTGGTTGGCCTTTGCTGACCTATAAATACCCCCTGGAAGACTTCTTCATCCATTCCAAATATTTCCTAAGTGTTAAAATCCTCCTCCCTCCCCCTTTGTGTTGAGTTCGGCCGAGCCCTCTCCCCTGGCCGAGTACCCCCAGTGGGGTAGGCCGAGGGGTATACACCCCCCCTCGTTGTGGTGCTAGCAGTTGGGAACCCCCACCCCCCCCTACCCTAGTTGTTTTTGTATAAATACCCTCAGCTTGGTAGAAATAGTCTAACAAGTATTGGTACTATACCCAATTACCTTAGCCAGTATACCTTGTAGTATTCTAAGGTTATACTTATCTGAAAAGCCCGGAAATACTATTTTACTTCCCTTCATCACAAAACCAAACCCTAAGGAAAATCTCCATAGTTAGTTGGAGTATTAAGTAGAAGTTGGTTAGAACTTCTAAGGGTGGTTCGGAGGCGGGTTGGAGCGCACGGAGTAGGAGCTAAACGTTGCCTGGGATCGACTTTATACTTGGATAATTTTGGGCTTATCGAGGTAAACACTTTTGACCTTACAGTAATTGGAAATTACATGTTGTTGAATATATAGTTATAGTATACTATATATAGAATGGAACATAGTTGTCTGCAATGTCTTTTGACTTAAGCTGAATAATACTTACAGCAATGTCTTACGACTTAAGCTGAATGTAAAGAAAGTATCTTGTTGTAATTACATAGGGTGTATTCTGATGAGCTTGTGTAGCTTTTCAGGGTAGAATTGTGCACGTCCGGGTTAGGCGTATAAACCCCACGTTGGCTTCGTAGCCGGCCGATAGAGGAGGAGATTTACGCCTGTTGCGGGGAGGTCTTTGCGAATTTTACGTAGAATGTTCTACGATTAGACCTAGATGTTAATAAGCGCCTTGTGGCCTTATAGGTTGAAGTACTATCGTGGCACGATCTACTTGGCTTAAGGAGTAGTCGGTTTGAGGTACTTGGGCGTTTTGCTATTAGTCGATAATCGTCGCGGTATGTGAACCTCTTCCTATCTCTTCTAGCATGATATGTGTGTAACTATGTAGTGCGATGACGCGTACGTGTGTTAAATGTATTTGATTGGTCTAAAACATAAAGTGTTATAACGACTTTATGGGAAGTTGGTTATAACGACTTTATGTAGGTAAGAAAATACTTGTGGTTTTTAAAAGTAACTGATTTGAACTATAATCGGCTGGTTATGTAATAATAAAGAACTTGAAGTATTTCAAAAGATTTTGAATCATTTTGAAAGAAGAAGTAATCTTGGGTTTTGAAAACTTAAGAGTTATACTAGCTTTATGGGAAGTTAGGTATAACGGCTTAAGAATGTTTTCTTGATTTGAAATCGAATGTGTATCGACAAACCACTGCAGCGTTAATAAAAGAAAATATTTTGTGATTAAGTATTATTAAAACCGGAGAAACTTCCATCTGCATGAAGCTAAGATGAGACAAAATGATATTTCCTAGATCATGTCATTGTAATAAGATTGTTATAAACAAGAATATCCTACTACATATAAGGCTTATGTTTTCTCGGATGGTTTAAAAGAGAATTATATTCTTAAATGAATAAGACTATGAGCTACTGAAACCTTTCTAAAATAAGAACAGTGAACATTTGAAATTAGGCAAACTTGGACGTTTGGAAAATAATGTTGTTACTTGATTTTACAAAGGTAAGTGTTTTGATTTACTTCAAAAGATAATCACTCTATTTTCATATACTACGTATTGTGTGACTTTTGTAAACGTAACGTATCTTTTAAAAGATAATGTATGAAGTACTTTGGGAATAGATACGATCTTGTTAATCATACATTAGAGTGTACCTTGTGTGTATAACATGATTGTGTTGGTTTGTGATAGCCTTGTAATACTTTCTTGTTGATTTGATAAGTAAACATGCTAGGATGCTACGTGTGTTAGTATCTTGTGATGTTTTGTGTAAAGGGGTTTTCCTCATTGCGCTTAAAGTTGTTTGACTCTCACCGTTATGTTGGTATTGTACCACTCACCTTGACTTGTCTCCGAGGTTAAAGGCGCCTCCGATGCGGGGTAGACTCAGCGATGCAGGACCATGATTCGAGAATACCTCATGCGGGTCCGGGGATCCATGCGGAACTACGGGAGTTCGGGTTAGTTTGCGGCCCTTGTGGTCACGCGGTCTTTGTGGCTACGCGGTCGCGAGTCGGGGCGATGCGGGAGTAGCTACCCTCGATGCGAGGAATACCTCATGCGGGCCTATGAGGTTGGCCTATGCGAGCTACGGAGAGTTCCGTGGCTAGACGCGCATTTGATCTGCGGCGAGTGACAACTTTGATCATGTGATGATCAGGCAGACATCATGATACGCTTTATGACCGTTAGTCTTGTAGGTGTTAGTAGTCGGTTATGCCTTCGTGCCACCTGTCTGTTTATTAGGACACAGTGGGACAGTGTTCATGTAGTGCTTGGTGCTTTTTTTATCATAAAGCTGCCGGCGGTGAGAAGGTATTCCACGGGCATGATTGATGTTATGGCGTGAGACCCATAGTTACGTTTGAGTGATGACTTTGAGGCGTGAGTCACGACTTGATACGATCGCCTATTTGTTGTAAATCGTAGTTTGGTTATCATACATGTCTCTGCTTTATAGACTATTATGATTTCATTTACGTATTTTCGATTTCACATACTTGGTACGTGTTATCGACCTCTTTCGGCCGCGTTATGCCGCAGTTGAGGTACACCGATCGTTGATCCTAGTTCTCGGTCACAGTTCGTATGGAAGCTCCGTTTCTCGGAGGCTTATCGGTGGTATAGTCCGCCGTTGTAGGTATTTACATTCGGGGTATGGCGGGGCCCTGTCCGCCATTGTTGTCGTATCATTCTTAGAGGTGCAGTAATCTTGTTGTGGCGAGTTGTAATGGGATGTAATCGTCGGTTTTAAAATTGATTTATATATATGCCGTAAGGCAAGTCTTCTCCGACATCGCTTCTTACTTCATAATATTTTCATGTCTTGTTTTATGTTCCGCTGATTACTCTGATGTTGTATCACTAGGGTGCCCGGGGTAAGGCACCAGTCACGGGCCCGGGTTCGGGTCGTGACACTTTCCTTCTCATATGATTCAATAAGAGCAATATGACGTACAATTGACTTCACTTTCAAGAATGTCAACATCGAGCTTGTAAACTAATGTATATGCCAAACACTCCTCCTTCTCTCTAGTTTCTCTCTCTAAAATCGTCAAAGACTTAACAAAATTACAAGAGTGAATCTTTTGGCTTGAATTTATTCAAGTGCTTTGTCTATGTTCTTGAATCTAAGGGGAGATATATGGTTGGGTATGACGGAGCCCTATCCCGACCAAATGTTATTGGTACACTCTTTATAGGCTTGTAGATATTTGTTTGTGTATAGTGGTCATGTGTGGCCTTGTCGGCTTCTTCAGTAGACTCATTGTTTTCATTTTAGCCATGTAGGACTTTTTGTATATATATGCATATGTGTTGGGCATTTTTTGGGTGTATGTGGTCTTATCTTAATTAGGTATTCTTTGATAGAGGCTCGGGCCTTGAGGCGCCGGGTGTCAACCCCACTCCCAAGGTTGGGGTGTGATAAGAAAAATTAAGAGACTTCTGATTTCATAAGTACGACCTAGTACAATAAAGAGTCAAATTCAAGTTACAAACTCTGTTACCTAGGAACTAAAATCTATTTCCTTTCTCAACAATCTCTCTAGATAGTTGAGCCCACTCCAAGCTATCCCAACTTGAAGTTGTATTTGACTAACTTTTATACCTATGAATATGCTTCTATGAAAGTTGATAAGGTACAACTCGATAAAAATCCTAATACACAAAACTAGACTCAAGAACTATAAAACATAAACTCTATAAGTCAGGTTATTGAACCTCTTTATTGTACTAGGTCGTACTTCTGAAATCAGAACTCTCTTAATTTTTCTTATCACACCCCAACCTTGGGGGGGTGTTGACACCCGGTGCCTTAAGTCCAGAGCCTCTAACAAAGAATACCTAATTAAGATAAGACCATATACACCCCAAAAAATGCCCAACACATATGCATATATATACAACAAGTCCTACAAGGCTAAAATGAAAATAATGAGTCTACTGAAGAAGCCGACAAGGCCACACATGACCACTATACACAAACAAATATCTACAAGCCTATAAAGAGTGTACCAATAACATTTGGTCAGGATAGGGCTCCGTCATACCCAACCGTATACACATATGCAACTATCATACCTATCAGCTCACTAAACAGCTCCGGAAGAAGGGAGCATGACAATCCTCTACTGAGTCGAGTCACCTACTACAAGGTCTATCTTTAGTCTTTATCTGTACATGCAAGCATGAAACACAGTGCCCCAAAAAGGGTATTAGTATGAGAGATGTACTAAATATGTAAGGTTAAAACTGTAAATAAGTATAATACTGTAAATGAAGCATACGCTGAAATTGTAACTAAATGTATAACTATAAGATAGAGTGATAAAAAGACAACATATACTCTGAGTGCCTCTGTGGGCCAAAATATATATAAATGAAATATTGCGTATATATAATGTCGTAGGCCTCTAGGGAAAGTATAATCAATATCATATCTGTATAAACTGCACAAATAGTGTCATATGCCTCAGTGGGCAATATCCTTAATCTCATATTTGTATATATGTGTATATAATGCCATATGCCTTTGATATATATATATATATATATATATATATATATATATATATATATATTTCTCTCAAAGTCACATATGACGACCTCTTAAGGAATATAAAATACTCGTCGAAGTGACGTAAAGTCGTTACACATTTCGACTACCTTATGAGGGTTACATATTATCTTTCCTTCTCATATGATTCAATAAGAGCAATATGACGTACAATTGACTTCACTTTCAAGAATGTCAACATGGAGCTTGTAAACTAATGTATATGCCAAACGCTCCTCCTTCTCTCTAGTTTCTCTCTCTAAAATGGTCAAAGGCTTAACAAAGTTACAAGAGTGAATTTTTTGGCTTGAATTTATCCAAGTGCTTTGTTTATGTTCTAGAATCTAAGGGGAGATATATGGTTGGGTATGACGGAGCCCTATCCCGACCAAATGTTATTGATACACTCTTTATAGGCTTGTAGATATTTGTTTGTGTATAGTGGTCATGTGTGGCCTTGTCGGCTTCTTCAGTAGACTCATTGTTTTCATTTTAGCCTTGTAGGACTTGTTGTATATATATGCATATGTGTTGGGCATTTTCTGGGTGTATGTGGTCTTATCTTAATTAGGTATTCTTTGTTAGATGCTTGGGCCTTGAGGCGCCGGGTGTCAACACACCCTCTAAGGTTGGGGTGTGATAAGAAAAATTAAGAGAGTTATGATTTCAGAAGTACGACCTAGTACAATAAAGATTCAAATTCAAGTTACAAACTCTGTTACCTAGGAACTATAATCTATTTCCTATCTCAACAATCTCTCTAGATAGTTGAGCCCAATCCAAGCTATCCCAACTTGAAGTTGTATTTGACTAACTTTTATACCTATGAATATGCTTCTATGAATGCTGATAAGGTACAACTCGATAAAAATCCTAATACACAAAATTAGACTCAAGAACTATAAAACATAAACTCTATAAGTCAGGTTATTGAACCTCTTTATTGTACTAGGTCGTACTTCTGAAATCAGAACTCTCTTAATTTTTCTTATCACACCCATCCTTGGGGGTTTGTTGACACTCGACGCCTCAAGGCCCGTGCCTCTAACAAAGAATACCTAATTAAGATAAGACCACATACACCCAGAAAATGCCCAACACATATGCATATATATACAACAAGTCCTACAAGGCTAAAATGAAAATAATGAGTCTACTGAAGAAGCCGACAAGGCCACACATGACCACTATACACAAACAAATATCTACAAGCCTATAAATAGTGTACCAATAACATTTGGTCGGGATAGGGCTCCGTCATACCCAACCATATAAACATATGCAACTATCATACCTATCAGCTCACTAGACAACTCCGGAAGAAGGGAGCATGACAATCCTCTACTGAGTCTACTCACCTACTACAAGGTCTATCTTTAGTCTTTATCTGTACATGCGAGCATGAAACACAATGCCCCAGAAAGGGTATTAATATGAGAGATGTACTAAATATGTAAGGTTAAAACTGTAAATAAGTATAATATTGTAAATGAAGCATACGCTGAAATTGTAACTAAATGTATAACTATAAGATAGAGTGATAAAAAGGCAACTTATACTCTGAGTGCCTCTATGGGCCAAAATATATATAAATGAAATATTGTGTATATATAATGTCGTAGGCCTCTAGGGAAAGTATAATCAATATCATATCTGTATAAACTGCACAAATAGTGTCATAGGCCTCTGTGGGCAATATCATTAATCTCATATTTGTATATATGTGTATATAATGCCATATGCCTTTGATATATATATATATATATATATATATATATATATATATATATATATATATATTGCTCTCAGAGTCACATATGACGACCTTTTAAGGAATATAAAATACTCGTCGAAGTGACGTAAAGTCGTTACACCTCTGACTACCTTATGAGGATTACATATTATCTTTCCTTCTCATATGATTCAAAGAGCAATATGACGTACAATTGACTTCACTTTCAAGAATGTCAACATGGAGCTTGTAAACTAATGTATATGCCAAACGCTCATCCTTCTCTCTAGTTTCTCTCTCTAAAATCGTCAAAGGCTTAACAAAGTTACAAGAGTGAATCTTTTGACTTGAATTTATCCAAGTGCTTTGTTTATGTTCTTGAATCTAAGGGGGCAACACTTCTCACGACGGAAAACATTGAAATTTCTTCTTGTCCGTGAGAATTACTTCTATAAGTTTCGGATGAATTGAAGACTTGGCTGAATGCGTGCTTAGTTTTGGTATTTATTGCGATTGTATTGGTTTACACTTAGTATTTATTGTGAGAGTGTTCATCATCAATGATAGATACACATTTATTGTGAGCTTCACTTAAACTTGAGTTCATTTGTTGCGCTTGAACGAAAGAAGAATGATATTGATTAGTGTGTAAATATGCATATGTTATAATAATTTCATGTGTATTTTAGTTGTTATTGTATAGTATTTGTTGCATATTTATACGTAATTTTGTATTTCATAGTGTCACGACCCGAACCCGGGCCAGTGACTGGTGCCTTACCCGGGCACCCAAGTAGACATACATCAGAGTAACCAGCGGAACATAAAACAAGACATGAAACAATATAGAATGAGAACAGTTTATCCAAGAAAAGATCGTCTTTCGGCATGCATATATATATGTTTGAGCGATTCTGACCCTTTTACAAACTGCCTACAAGATTTTCTGGACCTCTAAGAATGTAACAACTATGACGGACAGGCCCGCCATACCTGAATATACAAGAACCTACAACTCGTGGAAACATACCAAAAGATAAGCCTCCGAGAAACGGAGCTTCCAATCTGTTCGTGATCCTATGGCGAGGATCAACAACCGTGTACCTCTACTGCGGCATGAACGCAGCCCCGAGGTCGATAACAGTACCAAGTATGTGGCGAAAAATCAGAACGAAATCATAACGGTCTAAAATAAAACAGGAGACATGTATGATAACAAACTACAGTTCACAACATAAAAACAGCCATGTCAAGTCAGGGACTCACGCCCTCAAAGTCATCCCTCATGCCCGTGGAACTCCTTCCTCACTGCCGGCAGTCTAGGTATAAATCGTGTGATACGTGTAACATGTCTCGGCCCATCTCATGGACTCGAGGTGGAATCGTATGGAATACATTCCCGATCCATCTCATGGACTCGGTATCAAATCAGGTGGTATACATTCCCGGTTCATCCCATGAACTCGGTATCGTGTGGAATACATTCCCGGTTCATCCCATGAACTCGGTATCGCATGAAATACATTCCCGGTTCATCCCATGAACTCGGTATCGCATGAAATACATTCCCGGTCCATCTCATGGACTCGGTATCGTGTGGAATACATTCCCGGTTCATCCCATGAACTCGGTATCGCATGAAATACATTCCCGGTCCATCTCATGGACTCGGTATCGTGTGGAATACATTCCCGGTTCATCCCATGAACTCGGTATCGCATGAAATACATTCCCGGTCCATCTCATGGACTCGGTATCGTGTGGAATACATTCCCGGTTCATCCCATGAACTCGGTATCGCATGAAATACATTCCCGGTCCATCTCATGGACTCGGTATCGTGTGGAATACATTCCCGGTTCATCCCATGAACGCGGTGTCGTGTGAAATACATTCCCGGTTCATCCCATGAACGCGGTGTCGTGTGAAATACATTCCCGGTTCATCCCATGAACTCGGTATCGCATGAAATACATTCCCGGTCCATCTCATGGACTCGGTATCGTGTGAAATACATTCCCGGTTCATCCCATGAACGCGGTGTCGTGTGAAATACATTCCCGGTTCATCCCATGAACGCGGTGTCGTGTGGCCATAACATTTAAACGCTCTCTTAAGACAGATTAAGATAATATCATGCTTTCCTTTTAAATCAACTAAGGCAATATTATGCCCTTCTTTTTAAACCAAAACACTTTCCGTCTTAAATTCAAGTATCAACATTCTTTTCCAAAAGTTCAAGTTTGCCTAATTTCAAATACTCAAGTCTCTCATTTTCGAAAGGTTTCGTAGCTCATAGTCTTAATCGCTTAATAACATAATTCTCTTTTAAAACAATTTGAGTAACATATGCCTTATGTGTGAGTAGGTTATTCTTGTTTATAATAATCTTATTAAAGCAGTCATGATCTAGGAAATGTAATACAATTTTGTCTTATCTTAGCTTCTATGCAGATGGAGGTTTCTACTGGTTTTAATATAATTACTTATTTGTCAATACATTTTTCTTTATTAACGCTGCAGTGGTTCGTTCGATACTTATTCTCATTTTCAAATCAAGAAACATTATTCTTTTAAAAACCAAGTACTCATTACTCACGAATGAGGTTTCACACTTTTTAACAACATTCATATCAATTCAATTAAGTCAAGTCTCTTATCTTTTAAGATCAAGTCTCTTAACTTCTAAGATCAATAAACCATTCTTTTTATCTCTCTTAAGTCGTTATACCTAACTTTCCATAAAGCTAGTATAACTCTTAAACTTTCAAAACCAAGTATTACTCTTCTTTCAAAAACGATTCTTAATTCTTTTGAAATACTTCAAGATTCTTATTATTTAAAACTCAAGTCAAAAGACATCGAAGTAAAACCACGTTCAGTTAACACACGTACGTCGCTCATACTATATATATATTCTTTTAAAATATCATGCTCAAGAGGATAGGAAGAATCACATACCTCGACGATTATCGACTATTAGCAAAAGCGCTCCAAATCAGTAATCCTGCTAGCCTTTTCCACCCTTCGAGTAGAATACGCTACTTGCAGTACTTCAACCTATAACGGTCATACAAGTCTATCAACGTCTAGACTACTCTGCCAAATAATTCTAGATACAGATTCCTTATTCTACGGAAAGTGGGCAAGACTTCCCACCACAAACTACACAAGTCATCAGAATACACCATGTAAGTACAGTTCAATTCTCTTCTTTATACCATCCTTATATATATCTTATACTCATTCCTATACTACTATAGTATGTAATTTCCAATTACAATGAAGGACAAGAGTATTTACCTCGATAAGCCCAAAATTATCCAAGTTTATATGTCGATCCTGAGCAACGTTTAGCTCCTATTCTGAATGCTCCAATACGCTCCAAGAACCCTTAGAAGTTCTACACAACTTCTACTTAACACTTCAACCGACTATGAAGACTTCATTGTGGTTTCGTTTTTGGATCAAGGGAAGTATAATAGTATTTCGGGCTTTTAGTATAGGGTAACCTTGGAATACTACAAGGTATTTGGGCCAGGTATTTTGGAATAGTAACAATACTTGGAGAATACTTTTCTACCAAGGGGGTTTCGGTGAGGGCCTCAAGGGGAGGAGCTGGACGAGAACTACACTAAGGGGGGGAGGGATTTTGCCTTGAAATTTCACAAGTGTGGATGAAGAATAAGTCTTGCATTTGAGGGGTATTTATAGGGAAATCAATGGCCAAGATTAAGGCAAGTGGAGATTTGGACAAGTGTTTTGTGGGTCCCACCTCATCCATTTACTACACAAATATCAAAAAATATCCTACCTAATCCTTGACCAAAAATAAAGGCCAAAAACGTGCCAAGAAGTCCCCTTCATTGCCGTCCACTTGAGGGACAAGTGTCACCCTCCCGTTGGTCCAAAATATTTCATCTCTCGGAAAAATCCGTAAAAATAATAAATATTGCAACCGTAATTTTCCCTTCGCAAAGTCCGGAAAACGTTTCGTCGGAAAAAAATTCTTTTCGCTAGTTGTGCACAAATTTCGTCCCTTTGCCTACTTAAGGCTAAAACTTTTGTACGTACACCCTCGCGTACATACTCTGGAAATACGGGGTATAACATTCTCCCCTCCTTAGAAACATTCGTCCCGAATGTTCCTTCTCAAGACGGATAACGATAAAGTTCCTCTTAACTTAAACAAGTTGCCAATGTCACACCTGGCCACAAAATAACACACGCGCAAATACTTAAATCCAAGTCCACGAGAAATCACCTCTAGCATTACAAAAGCTCCCACCCAAGGTCTAAAAGATATTCCCTTCGCACCTTTACTTCACAAAAGTAATGATCATTTCTATTCTCTCAGCACATGTTCACTTCTTTCCTTACTCGTCGTACTCTTCTCGAACACTTGAAATCTTCTAGTATACGTACCATACTTCAGTCATCACTTCAGTTTCCAAAATCTCTGGAGTTACTACCTCCAAACTTGGTCATTTTACTAGCCTCGAATTTCATCAAGGCCCTTCCCGGCCTTCATGATCTGATTCTGGTCGAACATATCCACGAACTCGTACAACGGTCATCTAAACTTGGGCCTGGCACCCTCGTGACTCTACCACCTGGCGGGACCACCTCGAACTGACCCCACATTCTGAGTCGCGGGTTGACCCGCGATCGGTCCTCAACCCGACCCGCTATCGCGCCAAACTCTTGTTCCCCCGATCCGGAACAATCTCACTAATCAAGTCACGAAAACCTAGTGGCCTCCTACCCTCTTTCATTTCATACCACACAGGGACTTATCACACAAATATATCCCACGTATACTATGCACTCCGATAAAGGTCAACATAAACATAAATCTTTTACTCAAGATGGCCTCGCATCTAAGGTCTCTACGTATAAAACTCTAAGGCTCACACTTTCCCTGTCCCCAAACTTACCCTTCTAACTAACCATGTTTTCTAAACACAATTTTAACATAATGCTATCTGAACATAATACTTAGCATTTCATCATATCATCAACGCATACTAGTCTCTAGAGGGGTAAGAATATACCTGTATCATCTGCTTCACTCTAATCATAGGCCTGCCCTGCAGGGCGCATAGCTGTAGAAGGCGATGAACCTGCCATCGACCGGTGAGCTGCGCCATTCGCCTGCACCCCTCCTATAAGCACGCTCTCGTCACATGGCCCGACGGCGCAGTGAAACAAGCACCGCAGCAAGACGACATTCCCGGATGACGCCGCCATCGTGCACACCGAGGACATGAATCCTGGGATAGAACCCGTGTATATCTGTAAACTAAGCCTCGAGCTCGACCGGCTCAATACCGAACGCCCCGAAGGCGTGGAGGACCACTGCATCGGCGGAGTACATAACTAACTTTCTTCTGGGCGGTCCGCCTCGAAAGTTACCAGGACCACGCTGTCGGCCTCTTCTGCGATCTCGGCCATTCGCCGACCTCTCCGCTCCTCACATCCAAGTCATAAGCTCGCATGCGGGAAATGTCCATGCCGGTGAAGAGCTACACGAACAAGCCTCGCCAGTAGTCATCGAGCGGTGGCGTAGCGGTGCACTCGCCCTCCATGTCGGCTACCAATGCGGGGCGTCGAGCTAATGAGTCAAACTCCACATTGTACTCAACCGAATGCGCCGGCGCTTTAACGTCATAAATTGTCGGCCGAGCCCTTCTCATCCGCGAGGCAAGAAATGTGCAAGAAATGCCTCGAGAACTCGTCCATACGGTGGAAGTGCATACTCTCCCGGGGCGACTCACGAATCAAACGATCATGCGGATCACGCACCGATGCGAACCTAAGACCACCGACTCGGTCTCCAAGCCTTGATCACTCTCACGATCCAGAATCGCTTGATGAACTCTTGTGGATCATCCTCGTGCCTCGACCCATGTAACTCGCGGGCTACAACTCGTAAAGTCCGTAGCCTCAAACTATCCGATCTTGGGTGAACCATGGTACTCTCGGAATCAGGCTGCTGCGTCGGCCTATCCTCGTTCGCCACGACCATGGCGATGGCGGGCCATCTCTTTGTACCCCAATTCCTCTGCCCCAGGATGTGGGATGGAGGCTCAGGTACTGTGGTCTCAGCAGCTACTGCTGCGGCCCTAAACTTCTTTGGGCGGCGTCAAAACTCGCCGTCAAGCACTATCTCGTAATGACGGGCTCGCGCTTCGTACTCCTCAGATCCTACTAGCGCTCCTCGGCCTTGCCTATCCGCCCGTTGTCTTCGCGGAGGCATAATCGTAAAAAGCGAAATACGCCAAAGGGATCCAACTTATAACACAACTCTAAGGCACGATCTCGTAATGAGAAGAATGAAACCAATCTTAAATGTCTGCGCTTCTCGATTATAGATGTGGTGCGCACACATCGATAATCAAGCCTCTAGACACGGTCAGTAGACACTTTCCGAGGATTAATCGCTCGATACCACTTTTGTCACGACCGAACCGGGCGTGATCGTGCCTACCCGCACCCAGTAGACATACATCGAGTAACGTGGAATATAAAACAAGACATGAAACAATATAGAATGAATGCAGTTTATCCAAGAAAAGACGCTTTCATGCATATATATATATTAAACAATTACATCCTTTACAAACTCGCTACAATGCATTTCTACGCACTTCTAAGAATGTAATAACAACTATGACGGACAGGGTCCCGCCATACCCTGAATGTACAAGAACCTACAACTCAGGAAACATACTAAAAGATAAGCCTCTGAGAAACGGAGCTTCCTAATACGTTGAATCGTGATCCTATGAGCGAGGATCAACAACCGGTGTACCTCACTGCGGCATGAACGCAAGCTTCGGCGAGGTCAAGACAACAGTACCAAGTATGTGAAATCGAAAAATCAGAACGAAATCATAACGATCTAAAATAAAGCAGAGACATGTATGATAACAAAACTACGATTCAACATAAAAACAGCCATGTCAAGTCAGGGACTCACGCCCTCAAAGTCATCCCGCATGCCCGTGGAACTCCTTCCTCACTGCCGGCAGTCTAGGTATAAATCGTGTGATACGTGTAACATGTCTCGGCCCATCTCATAGACTCGAGGTGGAATCGTATGGAATACATTCCGATCCATCTCATGGACTCAGATCAAATCAGGTGGTATACATTCTGCTCATCCCATGAACTCAGACAGGGGTATTACATTCCTTGCCATTTAACTCGGTATCGCATGGAATACATTCCCGGTTCATCCCATGAACTCGGTATCGCATGAAATACATTCCCGGTCCATCTCATGGACTCGGTATCGTGTGGAATACATTCCCGGTTCATCTCATGAACGCGGTGTCGTGTGAAATACATTCTCGGTTCATCCCATGAACGCGGTGTCATGTGAAATACATTCCCGGTTCATCCCATGAACTCGGTATCGCATGAAATACATTCCCGGTCCATCTCATGGACTCGGTATCGCAGAAATACATTCCTTCATCCCATTAACGCGGTGTCGTGTGAAATACATTCCCTTCATCCTATGAATGCGTGTCGTGGGCCATAACATTTAAACGCTCTTAAGCATTAAGATAATACCATGCTTTCCTTTTAAATCAACTAAGGCAATATTATGCCCTTCTTTTTAAACCAAAACACTTTCCATCTTAAATTCAAGTATCAACATTCTTTTCCAAAAGTTCAAGTTTGCCTAATTTCAAATACTCAAGTCTCTCATTTTCGAAAGGTTTCGTAGCTCATAGTCTTAATCGCTTAATAACATAATTCTCTTTTAAAACAATTTGAGTAACATATGCCTTATGTGTGAGTAGGTTATTCTTGTTTATAATAATCTTATTAAAGCAGCCATGATCTAGGAAATGTAATACAATTTTGTCTTATCTTAGCTTCTATGCAGATGGAGGTTTCTACTGGTTTTAATATAATTACTTATTTGTCAATACATTTTCCTTTATTAACGCTGCAGTGGTTCGTTCGATACTTATTCTCATTTCCGAAATCAGTAAAACATTATTCTTTTAAAAACCAAGTTCTCATTACTCACGAATGAGGTTTCACACTTTTTAACAACATTCATATCAATTCAATTAATTCAAGTATCTTATCTTTTAAGATCAAGTCTCTTAACTTCTAAAATCAATAAACCATTCTTTTTATCTCTCTTAAGTCGTTATACCTAACTTCCCATAAAGCTAGTATAACTCTTAAACTTTCAAAACCAAGTATTACTCTTCTTTCAAAAACGATTCTTAATTCTTTTGAAATACTTCAAGATTCGTATTATTTAAAACTCAAGTCAAAAGACATCGAAGTAAAACCACGTTCAGTTAACACACGACGCTCACCGTACTATATATATAGTCTTTTTAAAATATCATGCTCAAGAGGATAGGAAGAATCACATACCTCGCGACGATTATCGACTATTAGCAAAACGCTCCAAAGTACTGTAATCCAGCTAGCCTTTTCCACCTTTCGAGTAGAATACGCTATTTGCAGTACTTCAACCTATAACGGTCATACAAGTCTATCAACGTCTAGACTACTCTGCCAAATAATTCTAGATACAGATTCCTTATTCTACGGAAAGTTGGGCGACTTCCCTGCAGTCAAACTACACAAGTCATCAGAATACATTCCATGTAAGTACAATTCCATTATCTTCTTTTATACCATCCTTATATATATCTTATACTCATTCCTATACTACTATAGTATGTAATTTCCGATTACAATAGAAGGACAAGAGTATTTACCTCGATAAGCCCAAAATTATCCAAGTTTATATGTCGATCCTGAGCAACGTTTAGCTCTTATTCTGAATGCTCTAATACGCTCCAAGAACCCTTAGAAGTTCTACACAACTTCTACTTAACACTTCAACCGACTATGAAGATTTCCTTAGGGTTTCGTTTTTGTGACTGAAGGGAAGTATAATAGTATTTCTGGGCTTTTAGTATAGGGGTAACCTTGGAATACTACAAGGTATTTGGGCCAAGGTACTTTGGAATAGTAACAATACTTGGAGAATACTTTTCTACCAAGGGGTATT
Source organism: Przewalskia tangutica (assembly GCA_029844215.1). Classification (NCBI taxonomy): domain Eukaryota; kingdom Viridiplantae; phylum Streptophyta; class Magnoliopsida; order Solanales; family Solanaceae; genus Przewalskia; species Przewalskia tangutica. The sequence continues at coordinate 131,751 of JAQGDG010000330.1, forward strand.
TCACGAGAACAACTTAGGAAAGGGGTTTCGCCGAGGCCTCTCAAAGGGGAGGAGCTTTGGACGAGAACTACACTCAAGGGGAGGGATTTTGCCTTGAAATTTCACAAGTGTGGATGAAGAATAAGTCTTGCATTTGAGGGGTATTTATAAGGAAACCAATGGCCAAGATTAAGGCAAGTGGAGGGCAAGTGGAGGGTGGAGATTTGGACAAGTGTTGTGTGGGTCCCACCTCATCCATCTACTACACAAATATCACAAAATATCCTACCTAATCCTTGACCAAAAATAAAGGCCAAAAACGTGCCAAGAAGTCCCCTCCATTGCCGTCCACTTGAGGGACAAGTGTCACCCTCCCGTTGGTCCAAAATATTTCATCTCTCGGAAAAATCCGTAAAAATAATAAATGTTGCAACCGTAATTTTCCCTTCCCAAAGTCCGGAAAACGTTTCGTCGGAAAACAATTCTTTTCGCTAGTTGTGCACAAATTTCGTCCCTTTGCCTACTTAAGGCTAAAACTTTTGTACGTACGCCCTCGCGTACATACTCTGGAAATACGGGGTATAACACATAGGTTAGCCACAAATATTTATTTTTCTATAGTAATGGAATACTTAAGCATGATTGATCAGTTAGTATGTGTATTGCTTAATGTCTAGGCCATAATATAAATTACACTCATCCAATTTTTGTGACACTATTGTTTTTGGACACTCAAGACAATGTACTAAATATATAAGTGGGTATATAAAACCAACTTTGCAATTTGAAAGTCCAATTAAAATTACACAACAATTCTGTCCAAATTTTGGTTGAGTTTTGATCCATGACACATTTTCGTATTTGGCCCATATCTCAAGCTATACACATACTATTGATCAAATTCCAGTTGCATTGGTTAGATAACTCATGTATCTACAACTCTTATTGTCACGCCCCGAACCCCGGGCCCGTGACTGGTGCCCTACCTGGGCACCCTTCTACCTTAACAACACAAGTAAGCTGCGGAATTTAAATAACACCTCATTTTTTTTAAACCAACATACGTGCAAGGGCAAAGCCGACAAGGCTGCCATATAATATACATAATCAAAAGACACTACACTGTACATGAGTCCAATCCCACATATGAATACAGACCTCTAAGAGTTTTACTGAAACATGACGGGACAAGGCCCCGCCGTACCCATAATCGCATAAAAGCAGATCAAGGATCTATACCAAAATGATAAACTCATGAACAGATGAAGCTATCCAAAAACTCTGAGCAGGGTCCTACACCTGCAGATCACCAAACTGCGTACCTAAACCTGCGGCATGAACGCAGCCCCTCGAAGGAGGTCAGTACGAAGAATGGACCCGCAATGAGTCATCGGTACACGATACTCGCATCACGGATAGCTAATCTATGGCTTATATATATCCCGAATTTAACCCGCCCGAGTCAAATACTGACCACGAGCGAGTGTGTACCACTCACCCCCATGGGGAGCTAACCCATGGTATCTTTGAAACAAGTTGTCGGCCCTTTATGGAGGGACGCGGAGATGTGGAAATATGACACTTGCACGAATGTCTATATGAGCAACCCATATGCAAGCAAACCAAGGCAAAACCATGCCTTTACACAAATCAAGACAATTACCATGCCTTTCTTTTTGTCATAAGCCAAGACAATACCATGCCTTTACACAAACCAAGACAATTACCGTGCCTTCTTTTCACATAAACCAAGACAATTATCTTGCCTTCTTTTTACATAAACCAAGAGAAATCCTTATTCAAGCAAGCCAAAGTACTATCAAGGCACAAATAGAATAATTCTCATTTAACAAGCCAAAGTACTATCAAGGCACAAATAGAATAATTCTCATTTAAACAAGCCAAAGTACTATCAAGGAACAAATGGAAAAATTCTCATTTAAACAAGACAAAGTACTACGTACGTACATTCTTTTCAAAAGACTCATTTTTATGTAAAACCCCGAGATACTAACACCCGTAGTATCAAGGCGTGTCTATTTTTCAAAGTAAGTTACTACACTTTTAGAAACTCATTTCAAAGCTTGAAACCAAGTAACTTTAAATTTTCACAATCTAGGCAACTTATGCCCATTAATCAAAATAGACAACTTTCTTAACCTTCCATAAAGCCATTATAACCAACTTCCCATAAAGCCGTTATAACCCTTTATGGTTTTAGACCAATTCATTCCTTTTTATATCCAAGAGACTTACACTTTTAAAACCAAGTATCACATACTTACAAATCAAGTTTCTTAACTTTCAAAATCAAGTTTCTTAACTTTCAAAATCAAGTTTCTTCTACCTTTAAATCTCAAGTAACTCATACCTTTGAAACAAGTTACTTCTCTTAAATCATGTCATTTCTCCTCTTTTAAATCAATTAAGTAAATCACTCCTTTTACTCCCCTAAAGTCATTATAACAATCTTTAGGTTTTGGAACTAAGGCACTAGCCAAAAGATTTGGAAACCACTTCCTTTTCAAGACTCTATGTACTTTAAGTAAAATACTTTCACTTTTGAGAATCCAAACTTCACTAAGAAAATGGATTATAACTTGCAATTTAAACATCAAAGTACAATCAAGGAAGTATATAGAACAAATCCTATATTAGGCAATCCAAGTACAACCAAGGAATGGATCATTTAAGGAGTAGGACATACTTTCTTTACCATAAGGAATCATGCTAGAAGAGGAGATAGTTCACATACCTTTTCGGCTTAATCCGCAAGCTAAGTCGAATACGCCGCACGTAGAATTGTCAACCTATAATGGTCACAACATGAATATCAACTTCTAGTTTCTAACGTAGAATAATACTAAGTATATGGTCGGTCTCTTATTCTACGGAAAATTGGGCAGCACCTCCTTTGTTTCTACATACTTTTCCACCTTTTTCAAGGCCCGATAATCAATAACCAACATGCCACATTTAAGGCTCAATACAACAACCAACAAAGGGGATTACACGCCTTACAATACGTGTAAAATTCTGCCCCACAATTCATACGAAGTAGTTTAATATCCAAAGCCATTTCTCGGCTAACTTATACAACAACACAAGTACTTTCCAAATTCTTTTTCAATCCAAGTTCTTAGGTCTAACATGTTATATAGTCATAGACAACTTCAACAACTACAATTTCCTTCTTTATATAACATGTGACGACTTATACAAATAATCAATTTGAATTGTAATCTTAAGGCTAAACATGCTAGTTTTCGGATTAGGGTTCCAATAACCAATACTCTTATCAAACTTCATAATATATACCTCATGCTTTCTAATATCCATAACTACAATGATAAGTAAACTTTAATGGCTAAAACGACAAGATTTTTACCTTTACAAGCCCTTAAAATTCCAAGATTCAAAGTCGCTCCTTAGCAATTCTTAGCTCCTTTCTTTACGCCCAATCCGCTATTTGAAGCCTTTGAAGTTCACAACCAACTTCTCTTCCATTTCCAATCCAAACTTGTGAAAACGACTTAGGTTTTCGCCTTGCGACTAACGTTAAAACGTCGTTTTTTCGAAATCTTTCTATTGAGATATCCTTACAATATCCTTAGGGACCTTGGGTTAAAGTCTTGTGAATAATGGAACAAAATTACAAAATTTTCTTGTGGGAATGAGGGTGAACCCGAGAGCACACTTAAGGAACAAGAACAATGTGAAATATTTTCTAAGTGTTGAAGACAAGTCTTGCATCTAGTGTGTATATATAACACCATGGAGGGTCAAGATTATAACAAATGTGTGGCTAGGATGAAGAACACTTGGATAACTACACAAGTGGCAAGTTGACAAGTCAACAATATCAAGCTAGCAAGACTTATTCATCCTCAATGGTCAATGACCATTTTACCCTTGTATTTTTCCTCCAAGACCATGTGGGGGAGATTTCATGTGTCGCCCTCTCATTCGTCCATAAAATTTCTGTAACCCTCGTGGGCCCCACAAAACGTAAAATTCCTCGGGTGGGCCCCACGTGACCAAATCCGTAAAAATAAATTTCCATAATGTTAATAAGTTCCATATTCTTCAAATAATGTATTTTGAGAATCCAATTCTCATCAATGAACATTTTTCCTTTCCGACGTTCGGAAGATTTTCCGTGGGAAGAACAATTCTTCCTTTCGTACCAATTTCCAAGTCTTGATTCCTTAGGTACATTCTCTTATACATATCCTGGACTTACGGGGTGTAACATTCTTCCCCCCTTAGAAACATTCGTCCCCGAATGTTCTTAGTCGGTTGTCAAGCTATACAAACTCCGGCACAGTCTCTATACTAGGCCTATCAATCAATACTCCACAAGACCAACGATGCCACACATGGACACCATATAACATACGTAGATATATCAATAGACCTTCCGTCCGCGGTCCCTTCTCACAAAACTCGAAGGTTACTGTCTTATCAAAAACAAGATCTTTAGCGGTTACTTTCTTTTTCCCGTATAAAGGGATGCCCTGTCGTATTCTAAGTCATGGGACTAACACTACCTGAATCCTTCAGTCGGGCACCTACTCAGATAACTGACGTGTTCCCCCGTGTTACTCCCCCGTGTTACTCCCCCTTCTCTGTCTCACTTAGTCACCAAACCAGTTGGGACATGAACCTATAATCTGCCTAGCTTAGTTTACCAACCGGTGTAAACTCTAATACTAGTAGTATCTCAATCACGAGCACCTATGGACAGCATTACTGAACCTAAGGTGTGTGTATCATCACAATTAACCTCCACCCATGGCCTAAAAAGGAATTTTCTCTACGCACCTTCATTACTTATAACTGTAATCACTATAGTTATCCTAACCTTTGTTCCTTCCTTTTCTTACTTGTCATACTTTCTCGTACTTCCAAACTTATTTAGTATGAGTGCAAAATTTCAAATATTGTTTCTGTTCTCCAATCCTTGGAGTTACTGCCCAAACTTGGCCATTTTGCTACTTGAATTTCCGCTAAGGCTCTTCTCGGCCCTCGCGACCTGGTTCCGGTGGAACGCATCCACGAACTCGTACAACGATCAACTAGACTTGGGCCTTGCACCCTCATGACCCTATCACATAGAGGGACCATTACCAACTGATATCGCCCCATTCCATACTACCAGTTGACCCGAAATGAGTCCATAACCCGACCCATCGTCACACTTAACTTCTCATTCTTAGTCTGAAATAAATCTCTCTCTTATCTCAAGGTACTTCTCACCCTATCCCCCTATTCACTAGAGGTTCGTCACATAAGCCAAAGTATTTCTACTGTACATTCTTCCCTATCGGTCTTCACACTGTTATGGGGTAATTACAACTTGTGAACCCTACACAACTATAGTCTTAGTTCACTTTACTAATCAAAGTATCCCTACCTCTGGGGGTACTATCACTTACAACTACCAGCAACAAAGGGAAAACATATATGCTAGGGCGAAATCTGAATCTATCAATGCACGTATGATTCAAAAGAATCGAAATATACGTGTAACCCCATGCGATGTTGCCTCCTGATCCTGCCCAGTAGTCACGTCATTTATGCGGTTCGAAGGACCGCCAGAACTATAAACTCCACCTAGACCTCTGCCACGGTGGTGACATCCAACACCCGCCTGGGACGACATTTGTGGAGGAAAGGGAATCAACTACCGGCCTCATAGGATAAGCCACCTTACCAGTGCTCTTTATAACAGAACATTCCCACCGCCAGGTCTGACAAATACAATAATAACAAACACTGCGCTATGACGGCATTTCCCAAATGACGCTTACTACACCGTAAACACCGAGGAATAGGTGGCCTCGAGAAAATCCTCTGCTCTCGAGAACTTGAACTCGGAGCTCTGACCGCTCCTAAATACCTAGTGGGGTCAAATCTCCCACCTGTGAGCTGCGGGGGTATGTACTGAGTAGGCTGGGACGAATATCTCACTCGCTGCTGAGGCTGCTCGTCCAACAACTCACCGGGATAACCAACCGGTCTAGCCCTCTTACGCTGATCTCCGCGTTAGCCCTCTACCCTCTGTACACCTTCCTGTACTGGCCGAATAATCTCCTGCTAATGAAACTGTATCACCGCTATCTTGGTCAATAACATAACTGCTTCCCTCATGACCCTATAGTCTTCTCCTAACTGAAACCGAAGCTCGTGTCGGGCCTCAAAACCTAGCGCAGGTTAACTCGCCGATCATGCACAATATCCGGCATACCCGGGCATAAGCCCTATCAACTCTCCGAGTCCGATCGTAGCTCTGCTACTCTTTTGCCCTTCAGGCGTCGTTGCTCCTCGAGGCATACCAGAATAACACAAAAATACGTCAGAGATGAATTATCTTACTAACACAGCTCTATGGCACGATATCAGAGTGAAAATAATAGAAACCAACTCCTAAATGTCCTGTAGCCTCATGTTTATGGGTGTGGCGCGCAACACACCGATAATCAAGACTCTACTAGACACGGTCTATAGGCATTCCGAGGACTGACTGCTCTGATACCACTCTGTCACGCCCCGAACCCCGGGCCCATGACTGGTGCCCTACCTGGGCACCCTTCTACCTTAACAACACAAGTAAGCTGCGGAATTTAAATAACACCTTTTTTTTTAAAACCAACATACGTGCAAGGGCAAAGCCGACAAGGCTGCCATATAATATACATAATCAAAAGACACTACACTGTACATGAGTCCAATACCACATATGAATACAGTCCTCTAAGAATTTTACTTAAACATGACGGGACAAGGCCCCACCGTACCCATAACTGTACAAAAGCATGTACTGAAGGATCTATACCAAAATGATAAACTCCTGAATAGATGGAGCTATCCAAAACTCGAAAGGTGGTCCTACACTGCAGATCACCAAATCAAGGTACCTAAACTCGCATGATTAACGCACCCCGAAGGAGGTCAGTACGAAGAATGTACCAAGTATGTGAAACAGTAAATACTATAATGAAATCATAACAGTCTAACAAAACAGGAGACATGTATGATAGCCAACCTACAGTACACAATACATAAGCAGTCATATCAAGTCAGGGACGCATGCCCTCAAAGTCATTACAGAAATATAACCATGGGTCTCAAGCCCAAAATATCAATCATGCCTGTGGAATCCTTCCTCACTGTCGGCAGTCCATGATATAATACAACATCAGGAAGTACACTGAACCTTGCAATCATGAGAGTAATGCAATCCTTTTTATCTTTTAAGTTATGTCTTTAATAATGAGAATTACTGTTCCACTTTAAATCATACACATACTGCACCCTTTGATTAATGAAATCACTATCGTTTCAAAACATGAAGGTCGTGTCAGTGCCAGGGTCAACCACCCTCTGTGTTATAATGCAACCTATCATAGGACTATTTCACCCGCAAGGGACTATTTCACCCGCTTAGGTCATGAGGACCCGCATTGAGTCATCGGTACACGCTACTCGCATCACGGATAGCTAATTCATGACTTATATATATCCCGGGAATTTAACCCGCCCGAGTCAAATACCGACCCGCCGTGAGTGTGTACCACTCACCCCCATGGGGAGCTAACCCATGGTATCCTTGAAACAAGTTGCACGCTTTATGGAGGGGCGGAGATGTGAAATATGACACTTGCACGAATGTCTATATGAGCAACCCATATGCAAGCAAACCAAGGCAAAACCATGCCTTTACACAAATCAAGACAATTACCATGCCTTTCTTTTTGTCATAAGCCAAGACAATACCATGCCTTTACACAAACCAAGACAATTACCATGCCTTCTTTTCACATAAACCAAGACAATTACCATGCCTTCTTTTTACATAAACCAAGAGAAATCCTTATTCAAGCAAGCCAAAGTACTATCAAGGCACAAATAGAATAATTCTCATTTAACAAGCCAAAGTACTATCAAGGCACAAATAGAATAATTCTCATTTAAACAAGTCAAAGTACTATCAAGGCACAAATGGAAAAATTCTCATTTAAACAAGCCAAAGTACTACGTACGTACATTCTTTTCAAAAGACTCCTTTTTATGTAAAACCCCAAGATACTAACACCCGTAGTATCAAGGCGTGTCTATTTTTCAAAGTAAGTTACTACACTTTTAGAAAATCATTTCAAAGCTTGAAACCAAGTAACTTTAAATTTTCACAATCTAGGCAACTTATGCCCATTAATCAAAATAGACAACTTTCTTAACCTTCCATAAAGCCGTTATAACCAACTTCGCATAAAGTCGTTATAACCCTTTATGGTTTTAGACCAATTCATTCCTTTTTATATCCAAGAGACTTACACTTTTAAAACCAAGTATCACATACTTACAAATCAAGTTTCTTAACTTTCAAAATCAAGTTTCTTCTACCTTTAAATCTCAAGTAACTCATACCTTTGAAACAAGTTACTTCTCTTAAATCATGTCATTTCTCCTCTTTTAAATCAATTAAGTAAATCACTCCTTTTACTCCCCTAAAGTCATTATAACAATCTTTAGGTTTTGGAACTAAGACGCTAGCCAAAAGATTTGGAAACCACTTCCTTTTCAAGACTCTATGTACTTTAAGTAAAATACTTTCACTTTTGAGAATCCAAACTTCACTAAGGAAATGGATTATAACAACTTGCAATTTAAACATCAAAGTACAATCAAGGAAGTATATAGAACAAATCCTATATTAGGCAATCCAAGTACAACCAAGGAATGGATCATTTAAGGAGTAGAACATACTTTCTTTACCATAAGGAATCATGCTAGAAGAGGAGATAGTTCACATACCTTTTCGGCTTAATCCGCAAGCTAAGTCGAATACGCCGCACGTAGAATTGTCAACCTATAATGGTCACAACATGACTATCAACTTCTAGTTTCTAACGTAGAATAATACTAAGTATATTGTCTCTTATTCTACGGAAAATTGGGCATCACCTCCTTTGTTTCTACATACTCTTCCACCTTTTTCAAGGCCCGATAATCAATAACCAACATGCCACATTTAAGGCTCAATACAACAACCAACAAAGGGGATTACACGCCTTACAATACGTGTAAAATTCTGCCCCACAATTCATACGAAGTAGTTTAATATCCAAAGCCATTTCTCGGCTAACTTATACAACAACACAAGTACTTTCCAAATTCTTTTTCAATCCAAGTTCTTAGGTCTAACATGTTATATAGTCATAGACAACTTCAACAACTACAATTTCCTTCTTTATATAACATGTGACGACTTATACAAATAATCAATTTGAATTGTAATCTTAAGGCTAAACATGCTAGTTTTCGGATTAGGGTTCCAATAACCAATACTCTTATCAAACTTCATAATATATACCTCATGCTTTCTAATATCCATAACTACAATGATAAGTAAACTTTAATGGCTAAAACGACAAGATTTTTACCTTTACAAGCCCTTAAAAATTCCAAGATTCAAAGTCGCTCCTTAGCAATTCTTAGCTCCTTTCTTTACGCTCCAATCCGCTATTTGAAGCCTTTAGAAGTTCACAACCAACTTCTCTTCCATTTCCAATCCAAACTTGTGAAAACGACTTAGGTTTTCGCCTTGCGACTAACGTTAAAACGTCGTTTTTTCGAAATCTTTCTATTGAGATATCCTTACAATATCCTTAGGGACCTTGGGTTAAAGTCTTGTGAATAATGGAACAAAATTACAAAATTTTCTTGTGGGAATGAGGGTGAACCCAAGAGCACACTTAAGGAACAAGAACAATGTGAAATATTTTCTAAGTGTTGAAGACAAGTCTTGCATCTAGTGTGTATATATAACACCATGGAGGGTCAAGATTATAACAAATGTGTGGCTAGGATGAAGAACACTTGGATAACTACACAAGTGGCAAGTTGACAAGTCAACAATATCAAGCTAGCAAGACTTATTCATCCTCAATGGTCAATGACCATTTTACCCTTGTATTTTTCGTCCAAGACCATGTGGGGGGAGATGCCACGTGTCGACCTCTCATTCGTCCATAAAATTTCCGTAACCTTCGTGGGCCCCACAAAACGTAAAATTCCTCGGGTGGGCCCCACGTGACCAAATCTGTATAAATAAATTTCCATAATGTTAATAAGTTCCATATTCTTCAAATAATGTATTTTGAGAATCCAATTCTCATCAACGAACATTTTTCCTTTCCGACGTTCGGAAGATTTTCCGTCGGAAGAACAATTCTTCCTTTCGTACCAATTTCCAAGTCTTAATTCCTTACGTACATTCTCTTATACATGTCCTGCACTTATGGGGTGTAACACTTATCAAGGCCCAAACTGCTGAAAACATTGGATTCTAGAGTCAAATTGACGATTAAAGTGTTCATCATGACAATGTTCCGGATTTCAAACTCCACAGGACACAACTTGACATTTAATTCACTATAATTCACACAAAACTTCTTTGATCTGCCACCAGCTGGAAAGTGTAGATAAGATCTACTGCTACAACTTTGAAAAGTGTGAAGATCATTGAATGTGTTCAAGTAGAGCTTTGAATCGTGTAAACTCATCATAACAATCTGTCAAAGTTGTCAATGTTCATTTAATCAAGGAGCAGTAATTTGACAATAACTTTCACATTAAAAATCCAATTGAAGAGATTCAAACTGATCTGGAAAGCTACCTAAACGTCCCATAATTGATATGAAGGAAGAAATTCAAGATTTCAATAGGAAGCATATCCAATTTAGCAATTAATGAGCGGACCCGAAACTGTCCACAATAATGCAAGTCTTCTCAACTTTGGAGCCTATATAAAGGGGCCTTTGGCAAGCCATTTGGGGCATCACTCTCTTTGTAATATATCTCACGTATTAGTAGTATTTCTCTGAAAAATATGAGTTTTAATTATTATAGTATGAGTAGCTAAACCTTTAGCTAGAGCTAGGGGTGAAGCTTAAGTAAGATAATAGTATTGTTCTTGGCTTTTCAAAAGGTATTCAATGTTATATCTTTTTAGTTATCTAATGAGATATGTCAATGGTTTTGTTTTGTGAAAACTTTAATTTGTTGTAGACATATTTGGCACAATGAATGCATAGTTTTACATAACCACAATTGGTGTCATAAACTCTTTTAAGGGAACTAGAAATATAGTTTTCAAAAGTTATAAACTTTCAAGTGCTTAATGTTTTTATCTTTCAATTGAAATCACTTAATTGTTAGATTTCAATTGAGTTATCAAATATAGCCAAGAACAACTCTATTATTTTACTTAAGTGGAATCCCAGAGCTCTAGTACGTAGTCCACTATATAAAACCTTAAAATTCACAACTAGATTGACATTCTAATTCTTCAAAATATCTCGGTGGTTCGACACTCGGAATTCCGAGAAATTTATTACTTGAGACAAATCTATACTTGGGTGTGTAACGATAAAGTGCTATCAAGTTTTTGGCGCCGTTTCCGAGGATTTCCCTTGGAGAACGGTCCATCCCTTTGTGTATTTTTTAAGTAAGACTCCAAAAGGTTGGTAATCTCTTTCTTATTCTTTTGTATTTTTTTGTTTTTGGTAAGCATATGTAAATAAGTAGTATTTAGGATAGCATAACTACTCATTGTGTGTTTATAATTTATATGCATAATTGGTTACATGATTTAAAAAGTGGTCGACTAATAAGGAGTGAAGTAGATAATTCGGGTAAAAATTATAAAAATGTCACGACCCGACCACGGACCCGTGACTGGTGCCTTACCCCGGGCACCCTTGTGATACAACATCAGAGAAAACCAGCGGAAAATAAACTCACAACAAGAACCCATATAGAAAATAAACAGGCTAACCAAAAATGGCTACCTCTAATATAACAAAGCTGAACAGTTACATCCTTAACAACCCAAACTATAACAGGACTACATGCCTCTAAGAATGATTAAACACTATGACGGGACAGGGCCCCGTCATGCCCCTGAATGTACAAATATCTACAACACCGGGGAGAACCGTACCAAAAGTCGAGCCTCCGGAGAAATGGAGCTCCTGACACTTGAGCAAGATCCTAAGAATGAGGATCCACCACCTGCTTACCCTTACCTGCGGCATGAACGCAGCCCCCGAGGAAGGGGGTCAGTACACAATATGTACCAAGTATGTAAAACTGGAAAATACTGTATTAATATCATAAGTCTAAAATAAGCTGGAGTCATGGAGGGAAATCAAAATACAGTACAGTGTGCCTTACTAACAATGAGAGTAACAAGTATAAACTTTACTGCATGAAAATAGGAGGCTCATGATCAAAACAGGGTCTCCCGCCCGTAATATCATTAAGAAATCCTACTCCTGGGACTATTTCACCCGCATAGGTCCTGTGGACCCGTATAAGGTCATCACCTCGCATGAGACTATTTCACCCGCATGAGACTATTTCACCCGCATGAGGTCATCCGCCTCGCATGGGACTATTTCACCCGCATGGACCCAGTGGGCCCGCATGAGTACAAGCGCCGCACTCGCATCATGGGTAGCAAATCCATGGCATAAATAGTAATAATAATAATACATAAATCAGCACAACCGGCTATCATACATAACATAAGCGCTACCGGCTTATCATAACGTAAGCAAGTTAAGAATATCTCCTAACTTCTTAATAACATTTCTAGTACATCCTCTCATTTTAGTTACTTAAGGCACTACATGTCATTTTAAAAGAAAATCCGGGAATTTAACCCAAGTACCACGTTCCTTAAACCTTTTAAGAAAATGACTCATTTTTATGTAAAACTCCCAAGATACTAATAACCGTAGTATCAAGTCACGACAACTTTTCAAAACAAGTCACGTTTACCTTTAAAAATACAATAGGCTTCTAAAATCAAGTGACTTCATCTCTTTTAAAACCTTAGGCAATTAATGCCTTAAAAACAATTTGCCTTCCACAAATTCAAATCATTTATCCGTACTTATTTTACTTGGAGTAAACCTTTCCTTATTAACCTTTCATAAAGCCAATACAACCAACTTCCCATAAAGTTGTTATATTATCATTATACACTAGTCAAACACATCTCCCTATATCCAAGGGACTTATACTTTTAAACGAAACAAGTATCATATACTTAAAACAAGTGAAGAATGTCAAATCTTGTACGTCTACCGTACTACATAGGTACAACTACTCATGCTCAAGAGATAAGAAAGCTCCACATACCTCTTCGGTCAATCCACTTGCTAAGTCCAAAATACCGCACGTAATATGTCAACCTATAATGACCATAATACGTTTATTAACTTCTAGTTTCAATGTAGACATTCCAAGTGCAAAGCCACTAAATTCTATGGAATATTGGGCAGCATTTTCTTTGTTTCTACATACTTTGCCACCTTTTTCAAGGCCGAATTTAACATCCAAATGCCACATTTAAGGCCCAACAATCCAAACATTTCAAAGGGGATTACACACCTAAACTTGGGTGTGTAAAATTCTGCCCCATAAGGTACAACAATTAACTTAACAAGTTTAAGGTAGTTTTTAGGCTACAACATGCTCACATAACCTTCTTAACCAATCCTTTCATATCCAAACCATATTTCTTACATGCAATGAATCTAAGAGCATTATTTACTACTACAAGTTCCTTCTTCTTCACATGCAACACAAATAACTAGCTACAAGAGAAGAATTGTTACCTTAGAGCTTTAGCCAAAATTATTCCAACAACTTTGCTAGCCTCCTTTCCAAGAACACCACCACAATAACTCCTACAAGCTAGCCACAAGCTTCCTTCTTGCCACACTTTTTCAGATTTTCCTCAAGCTTTGAATTCCTCTTGGAATTCTAGAGAGAAGGGAGAGCTTTAGCTTTAGAGAGAGATGAGAGTTTGAAGAATGACCAAGTCTTCAAGACTTGGTCAATAAGTAGTGCATGCAAAATCAGATGAGGGGGGGGGGACACTTGTCACCCACCCATGGCCTCTTTTAAAACAAAACAGTGCAGAATTTCAACTCAACTTCGCAAAACCCGCCTCGGCGCGGCACAAACCTCTGCCACCGGAACTTTCCGGCGCCCTGCTTCCGGCCAAGGCTGCAACTTCAGCGAACCCTCAGATCAATCGCACCGCGCCTCGCACTCCGCGCCGACACTGAGGCTCCCGATCAAACACCTTCTCGTCAACAGCGTACTGAACTTGTAACTCCCATAACTTTCTACTCCGATGTCCTATCGACGAACGGTTGGTTGCGTTGGAAACTAAACTCAACGAACTACGCACTAGGACTTTGAAACACCTAGGAACTCTCAATGTAGCGGGTTATTAACCTGCCCCAAAGTTGACCAAAAACCCGTCCGAAACAATCCGTCAACCTATCCTTCTAAAATTTAAGTCTTAATCCCTTTCGTACGCTCTCACACGTATGGCCAGAACTACGGGGTATAACAAAAAATATGGCTGAAGGTGATATAGAAAATCCTAATGAATTAATAGAAAATCAACAAGTGTGTTCCATGCGATATTTCTTAGAACCTCAACGTAATACTATTCCATCATGCTTTGTTTATCCACAATATGCTCATAATTTTAAACTCAAGCCCGGTACAATCCAATTACTTCCCAATTTTCATGGACTTGAATCTGAAACACCTTATTTGCATTCAAAAGAATTTGAGAAAATATGTGTCACTTTAACGATACAACATGCACTCAAGAATAATTAAGTTAAAGTTATTTCCGTTTACTCTCAAAGATAAGGAAAAAATATGACTTAATTCTTTAAGACCTGGATCAATTACATCTTGGCAACAAGTGCAAACCGAGTTTTTAAAAAAGTTCTTTCCAATTCATAAAACAAATTCGTTGAAGAAGAAAATCAAAAACTTTTTCCAAAAGCCTAATGAATAATATTTTCAATGTTGGGAACGTTTTAAAGATTTGTTGAATTCTTGCCCTCACCATGGTTTTGAAAATTGGAGAACTTTAAGTTTCTTTTATGAAGGCTTAAACTCTGAAACGAAACAATTTGTGGAAATGATGTGTAATGGTGAATATTTAGACAAAAATCATGAAGATGCACTTGAGTATTTAGACCATTTAGTTGATAAAACTCAGTCTTGGTATAATGAAAGTACTTCAGAAGGTTCAATTAGATCTAATATTGAAAACTCTAATAAAGGAAAGTATTATCTTAGTCAAGAAGATGATCTAAATGTCAGGATTGCCAGTCTAACTAGAAAAGTTGAAAGCATGGAGTTAACTAAATCTAAGGAAGTCAAATTTGTGCAAAACAAAGACTTGTGTGATATTTGTGCTGTTGAAGGACATTTAACAAATGAATGCTCAAGAATTCCCGTCTTCAAAGAGATGTGTCATGAACAAGAAAATGCGATGTCTAACTTTAAGAGACCATTCCCATCTACTTTTTCCGAGACATATAATCCAAACTGGAGGAACCACCCCAACTTTAGCTGGAGGAATGATAATAATGTTCAACATTTACCCAACCAAAATACCTCAAACTCTAATTTCACCCCATACACTAAACCACAAACAAAAAGCCTTGAGGAAACATTACAAGCATTTATGCAGGGTCAAACAACGATCAACAACCAAACTTCACAAGCCATCAATGAAATTAAAATTACATTGTCTACGTTGACAAATTCCTTAAGAACAACTGAAAAAGGGAAGTTTCCGGATCAAACTCAACAAAACCCTGCTGGTCAATACCAAATCTCTGCCTAAACATCACCAGAAAATGATAATTCCGTTACTACCCTACGAAGTGGGAAAATAATTGACAAGACAATTCACCTCAAAGATTCAGAATCAGGCTCTACTTCAAGTTCACATGATAAAAATAAGGATGACGGTAAGAATGCTGATATTCTAACTCCTAGTAGAAGACAGCCTGCTCCTTTTCCTCAAATATTACATCCTATTAAGAAGTTGAATCAAAATCCTGAAACTTTTGAAATTTTGAAGCAAGTAAAAGTTAACATCCCCCTACTTGATGCAATAAAACAAATTCCATCTTATGTCAAATTTTTGAAAGATTTGTGTACTGTGAAAAGGAAATTAAATGTTTAAAATAAGGCATTTCTAACAGAGAGTGTAAGTTCAATCATTCAACAAGAAACTCCACCAAAATATAAAGATCCTGGTTGTCCAACTATATCTTGTGTAATTGGTAATACTAAAATTGAGCATGCATTTCTTGACCTTGGAGCGAGTGTTAATCTTTTACCATTCTCTGTGTACAAACAACTGGATTTGGGAGAACTAAAGAAGACTCATATCACGCTTCAATTGGCAGATCGTTCAGTTAAAAATTCCAAGAGGTATAGTGGAGGATGTATTAGTTCAAATTGATAAATTTTACTTTCTTGTAGATTTTATTGTTTTGGACACACATACAGTTTCAGATCCAACATCTCAACATCCCGTCATTTTAGGAAGACGGTTTCTTGCAACTTCTAATGCTTTGATAAATTATAGAAATGGAGTTTTGAATCTTTCTTTTGTAAATATGACTTTGGAGTTAAATGTTTTTAATATTTCCAAACAACCACCAAATAATGATGAAGTATATGAAATTGATGTAACTGATAAATACACTCTTGAACATTTCATGACCTCATTTTCTGATCCGTTAGAAAATTTATTAACAAATGATTTGATTAATGAGGACAATTTGGAGTTTGCTTCTATGTTTGAGACTTCACAGATTCCAGAGGCTAATGGATGGAAGCCGACGTTTGAAAAATTATCAAAATAGAAAAAAGCTTCAATTCCATCAAGTGTTCAACCACCAGTGTTGGAATTGAAGCCTTTACCATCAAGTTTGAAGTATGCATATTTGGGTGATAATGGTACATATCCGGTAATAATATCTTCCAAATTGAACCATGATCAAGAGCATAAATTATTAGAAGTACTAAAAGTTCACAAGCATGCAATAGGATGGACTTTATCTGACATAAAAGGAATTAGCCCATTAATTTGATACTCATAACATTTATTTAGAGGAAAATGTTAAACCCTCTAGGCAAATGCAACGAAGGCTAAACCCGAATATGAAAGAAGTAGTGAGAAGTGAAGTCATTAAACTTCTAGATAATGACATTATTTATTCTATTTCCGACAGTAAATGGGTAAGTCCTACTCAAGTTGTACCTAAAAAGTCTGGAGTAACAGTAGTAAAAAATAAAAATAATGAATTGATTCCCACTAGAACTGTTACTGCCTGGAGAATGTGTATTAACTACAGGAAATTAAATTCTATGACTAGAAAAGATCATTTTCCTTTGCCTTTCATGGATCAAATCTTAGAGAGAATTGCAGGACATGTTTTTTATTGCTTTCTAGATGGATATTCAGGGTATAATCAAATAGCAATTGCACTTGAGGATCAAGAGAAAACAATATTTACATGTCCGTTTGGAACATTTGCAAATTGAAGGATGTCATTTGGACTATGTAATTCCCCAGCCACATTCCAAAGATGTATGATAAGTATTTTCAGTGATATGGTTGACCGTTTTCTCGAAGTTTTCATGGATGATTTCTCTCTTTTTGGAAACTCATTTGATGATTACTTAATGAACTTGGCTAAAATTTTGACTAGATGTGAAGAGAAAAATCTCGTTCTTAATTGGGAAAATGTTATTTTATGGTAACTGAAGGGATTGTATTAGGACACATTGTTTCAACAAAAGGAATAAAAGTTGATAGATCCAAAATTGATCTAATTGCTAATTTACCAACACCAAAATCAGTAAAAGATATTAGATCATTTTTAGGACATGCTGGCTTTTATAGAAGGTTCATAAAAAACTTTAGTACAATTTCTAAACTAATATGCGATCTTTTATTAAAAGATGCTACATTCAAATGGACTGATTCTTGTGAAAATGCTTTTGTGAAACTAAAAAAAATGCTCACTTCTGCACCTATTATGCGACCTCCTAATTGGACTTTGCCCTTTGAAATAATGTGTGATGCTAGTGATTATGCTGTAGGAGCTGTTTTAGGACAAAGAAAAGATAAAAAAAAAAAACCTATGTGATCCACTATGCAAGTAAAACTCTTAATAGTGCTCAAATGAACTATTCCACTACTGAAAAAGAACTACTTGCTGTAGTATTTGCATTAGAAAAATTTAGATCCTATCTAGTTGGCTCGCCCATTATTGTGTATACCGATCATGCAACTTTAAAATATTTACTAGCAAAGCTAAGGTTGATTAGGTGGATTCTTTTACTCCAAGAATTTGATATAACAATTAAAGATAAAAAAAAAGAGTTGAAAATGTTGTGGCTGATCATTTGTCTAGACTTACATGTGATGAATCTTTTGAGACAAGTCCCATAAATGACTCTTTTCCTGATGAACAACTCTTTTTTGTATCTAATTTTCCATGGTTTGCAGATATTGCTAATTTTCTATCTACATGGCAAATTCCAAATCATTGGAATGCACAGGACAAAAAGAAATTCTTCAGAAAGTGAAAAATTTCTTTTGGGACGACCCATATCTTTTTAAATATTGTCCAGATCAAATAGTAAGAAGATGTGTGCTTGATGATAAAATTCAAAGTATAATCACTTTTTCTCACTCAAAGCATGTGATGGTCACTTTTCCTCCACGAAAACCGTTGCAAAAATATTGCAGTGCGGATTTTATTGGCCCACACTTTTTAAAGACACACACGGATTTTGTAAATCTTGTGATAGGTGTCAAAGATTAGGTGGGGTAACTCGTAGAAACATGATGCCATTAAATCCCATTTTAGTTGTAGAATTTTTTTACTATTGGGGAATTGATTGGGTCATTTTCCACCATCTTTTGGATATCAATACATTTTGGTTGAAGTCGATTATGTTTCAAAATGGGTTTGAGGCAATTCCTTGCAAAAATAATGATCACAAAATTGTTTTGAAGTTTTTGAAGGAAAATATTTTCTCAAGATTTGGAATGCCTCGTGCAATTATAAGTGGTGGACGTTTACATTTTGTAATAGACCATTTCAAAACTTAATGAACAAATATGGAATTAATCACAAAGTGTCAACCCCTTATCATCTGAATACAAGTGGACAAGATGAACTTGCTAACAGAGAGATCAAACATATCCTGGAGAAAACAGTTACCCCAACTCGAAAAGATTGGTCTCTCAGGTTGACTGATGCACTGTGGGCATATCGAACAACATTCAAAACATCTCTTGGTATGTCCCCTTACCGACTTGTTTTTGGAAAACCTTGTCACTTGCCTGTTGAAATAGAACATAAAGATTTTTGGGCTATCAAAATGTTTAATTTCAATTTAGATAAAGCTAGTTCATTGAGAAAACTTCAACTAAATGAATTAGAAGAAATCAGAAATGAAGCATATGAAAATTCTAGAATTTACAAAGAGAAAATGAAAGTATTTCATGACAAACACATTGTTAGAAAAACTTTTGAAATTGGGCAAAAAGTTCTTTTGTATAATTCTAGATTACACTTGTTTCTTAGAAAGTTGCGGTCAAAATGGTCCGGACATTTTACTGTAAAAATTGTCTTTTCATATGGAGCTGTTGAAATTGAGAATCCAAAAATTTGTGACATTTTCAAAGTCAATGGACAACGTTTAAAAGCGTATCTTGAAAGTTTTTCAAAAGAGATCGAGTCAGTTTCTTTGGCTGACCCTGTCTACAAGATTTGATTTTGTTTTTTTATGTATAATTGTCTTTGTTATTATTATTTTTAGTATTTCTTTCTTCTTCTTTTTTCCCCCCGGTATAAATGGAAAATTCGGTACTCCGTGACTCTCAAGTCGAAATTTCAATTGCCCACAAAAACTGAGTTGTACATAAGTTTAAAACAAAACTAAAAAAATGTGTTTCCCCTATTTTTAACGGTAATGAACAGTATTTTTATCACTTTTCCTCTCCCCCTTCAACGGTCATTTTACACCATAAATACCTCATTCTCCTCCCATTTCTAAACATCTTTTCTTAAACTCTCATCCACAATGAATAAATATTTTTTTGCCTTCATCACTCTTGTTTTCGCTATTATGCTCATCGTTGGTTATAATCAAGAAGAAGAATTTTGTGTACTATACATAGTGGTCATGACACTCACTGCACAACTTTTAGGTTTCGCCTGGGCTATAACATTTTTATGTGATATGTAATGTAGTAGCCGCAACAATCGAATAAAACTTTGATTCTGTTATTTTAGCTCTCATATTTGAATACAACTCTTAAGCAATTTGATAAAATGGATGTGGTTATTGCTTCTTTGAACAAATGTTTCCCCTTCTACGATAAGAATGATTTGGTTAAAATTTACTATGGCCGATGCGAGAGATTAAGGTTACTAATGATTAAGGGTCTTCCAGTTGATTTACGTTGGTTGATAGAAGCAAAAGTCATGTTTGGAGGTGAGTTCACAATCTCATTTGTTCCAGCTTGGCTGGTTTGGGTAAGAGTACATATTCTAAAAAACGACGAGCTAAAAGAATGAATGTTTGCAGCAAATGTGCTAGATGGACTTGTAACACTCGTTGTAGAAATATAGGAATGACATCCAACAATCGATATGATAAGATAGATTTCATTAAGAATGAGCTGAGTGAGGAGTCTTTGGATGATATTGATTTACAAGCCGCAAACTATGAACGAAGGGCAAGATCTGCAGCTACAGCATAGACCTCTGCCCTTCCATCCCTTGGATAGATAGAGAGGGAGTGTCACGACCCGACCCCGGGACTGGTGCCCTACCTAGGCACCCTTACAGGTACACATCAGAGATAATCAGCGAAACATACATAAACTCAACAAGAAATAAATAACAGGTTAGCCGATAAGGCTACCTCCCTGGATATATATAAATATACTTAAATCCAAAAGGATTTACCTCCTTTTTTTTTCTTTTACAAGCCGACTCATAAGATATGACTACAGACCTCTAAGAGTTTTGACATAACAATTGTGACGGGACAGGGTCCCGCCATACCCCTGAATGTACATAAATCTACAACCTCAGGGAACTGTACCAAAAGACAAAGCCTCCGGAGAAATGGAGTTTTCCAAGAACTGAACAGTGATCCTAAGAGTGAGGATCAGCAAGCTATGTACCTCAACCTGCGGCATGAACGCAGCCCTCCGAAGGAGGTCAGTACAAAATATGTACCAAGTATGTAAAGCTGAAAGTACTGTAATTTAAATCATAAAGTCTAGATATAAAAAGCTGGAGACAAGTATGATAATCAAATTAACAGTACAACCGTGTCTTGCCGAAACGAAAGTAATGAAAGTCAGTTTTTTTCCTTTTTAAAGACTATTTCAACACATGAACAATAGTCACACCAAGGCTAGGGAAACAAGCCCTCAAAATCATCACACAGTCCAGTATGGGTCTCAAGCCCGCAAAACATCAAAGCGTGTCCGTGGAATCCTCCATCACTGCCGACAGCCGTAAGTGTAAAATATATCCATGTAATACGTGCGTGGACTCCTACTCATGCTTTGCAAGCACATATGCAATATATATATATATATATCTCATGCCTGTGGAATCCCTCATCTTGGGTACATGACTTCATGGAGAGCTAATCTATGGGGTAATAATAATATATAACATGCCCGTGGAATCCTTCATCTCGGGTACATGTCTTCATGGGGAGCTAGTCCATGGAGTAATAGTATATAACATTGTCGCATGCCCCGGAATCCTTCATCGTATAAGCATGTCCATGGCGTAATCATAGTATATAACATGCCCGTGGAATCCCTTATCTCGAGTACATGTCTTCATGGAGAGCTAGTCCATGGAGTAATAATAGCATCCGGGAATTTAACCCGCATCATGGTCGCATGCCCCAGAATCCCTCATCGTATAAGCATGTCCATGGATCAATCACAATGGAAGCATACCCGTGGAATCCTCCATCACTGTCGGTACGTCCAAGTAAATTCACAACAAGACAGTCGGCCCTCCAACTGAGAGTCACGGCAGTATAAAAATATAATACTTGCACTCAAAGGATATCACAAGCAAGCATAGGCAAGTTCATAAAATCTTTAGACTTTCATTATCATACAAAAATGAATTTCATTTTATAAACTCAGGACACTTTCGTATCACATAAAAATACAGGAATTTAACCCAAAGTACTACGTACTTCCATTCTTTCAAAAGACTTTTTTTTATATAAAACCTCAAGATACTAACACCCGTAGTATTAAGGCATGTCTATTTTTCAAATTAAGTTACTAACCTTTAGAAATTCATTTCAAGGCTTTGAAACCAAGTAACTTATAATTTCACAACCTAGGCAACTCATGCCTATCAATCAAATAGACTACTCTCTTAACCTTTCATAAAGCCGTTATAACTAACTTTCCATAAAGCCGTTATAACTCTTTATGTTTTAGACAGATTCATTCTTTTTATAACCAAGAGACTTATACTTTAAAAACCAAGTATCATATACTTTCAAATCAAGTTACATAACTTTCAGAATACTTCAAGTCTCTTAACTTTAGAAATCAAGTTTCTTAACATTAGAAATACATTTTTAGGCCTCTAAACTAAGTGACCTTTACTTTAAACTTTAAGCAATTGATGCCTTTAAATCAAATTGCCCTTCTTATTTCAAGTCATTTTTATCTTTGTTTACATTACTAGGGTAAACCATTCTTTTAACTTTCCATGAAGTTGTTATAACCAACTATCCATAAAGTCGTTATACTAACTTTATGCTTTAGAAACTAAGGCATTTTTATCTTTTAAAAACAAGTGAGTTAATTCTCTAACTTAACCAACTTGGACATTCTTAAAACAAGTCAAGGATATCAAATGAAACTGAATTCATTTAAATCTCGTACGTCTACCATACTATACATTTATAACTACTCATGCTCAAGAGATAAGAAAAGTTCCACATACCTCTTCGACTCAATCCACTTGCCAAGTTGAATACGCCGCGCGTAGAATGTCAACCTATAATGACCACAATACGCCTATCAACTTCTAGCTTTCAACGTAGAACATTTCTAAGTATAAGGACTCTTATTCTACGGAAAATCGGGCAGCACTTCCTTTGTTTCTACGTACTTTTCCACCTTTTTCAAGGCCCGAAAATCAATAACCAAATGCCACATTTAAGGCTCAACAATTCAGAAATTCCAAGGGGATTACACGTCTAGCCGGACGTGTAAAATTCTGCCCCACAATTTATAAAACTGTCCATATCCTTAAGGCACATTCTCGACAACTATCAATATCAACAACAATGTCAATTTCCGTTCAATTCCTTTTTAATCCAAGTTGTTATTCCAACATGTTATATACATAATAACAATTACAACAACTATAAATCCTTTCTTCCTTAACATGCAACGATTGTAACTATCGACCAAATTGATTACAACATTAATGACTAACATGCCCAATTTCGATTTATAACATGTCGACATGATCCAAATCTTTTCAAACTTCAATCTAAATACCACATGCTCATTTATCATCTACTATCACATGTAATCCTCAATCATATTAAGAAGATGAAGATTTTACCTCAATAAGCCCTAATAATATCCAAGCATCAAAGTCGATCCTTAGCAACTTTTAGCTCCTCTTCTTACATTCCAATCCGCTCCAAGCACTCCTTAGAAGCTCATGAAGAACTCCTCTTCAAGTTCCAACTTCAAAGTTGAAGAACACCTTAGGTTTTCATCTTGCGACTAACGTAAAAACATAGTTTTTCCGGGATTTTTCTATTGAGATAACCTTACAATACCTCTAGGAACCTTGGTTTAAAGTATTGGGATTATTGAACCGCAAACAAAAATATTTTGTGTGGGAAAAGACTCAAAGCCGAGAGCTCACTAGACAAGAATATGTTTTCATGAAAATTTTCTAAGTGTTAGAGACTTGTCTTGCTACATGGATGAATATATAAAACAATGGAGGGTCTAGATTAAAACATTTGTGTGGCTTGGATGAATTCATTTAAATATCTAGCCAAGTGGGCTCATTGACTTGGTCAACAATGTCAAGCCTTGGCTTTCAAGACTTGGCCCATTTTTGTGCATTTTTGTCCAAGCCCAAGTGTGGGGGGTGACACGTGTCTCCCTCCCATTCGTTAAAATATTTCGTTTCCCAACATTTCCATAATTCTGATAAATTCTACAAGTCTCAAATATCAATTTCGAGAACTCAATTCTCATTAACGAACAATTTTCCTTCTCGAGGCTCGAAATCATATTCCGTAGGAAAAAAAACAATCCTTCTTTCGTTTCAATCTTAAAGTCGTACTTTCTCCCGTACGTTCTCTTAAACATGTCCTGGAATTTCGGGGTGTAATAGGTAGGGTGACTCTTCAGACGCATTCTTGTGGAATGGTGCAACGTCATATTATCGATTTATGGAGGTAATTTAGAAGAGAATATGCACTTAGTCTCGGGAATCTGACGTTAAAAGACCCTGTTTGCCAATTTTTAAGAAAATTGGATGGGAAGCTTATCCTCGACTCATAGAAGGCGTTTAAGCCGTTTCTGGACGTAAAACCAGAAGAAGATGTGAGTCACAATCACAACTACTGTTAGTAGGACCTTTAATTTTGAATTTTTTCAATAAATAGTGCATCTAGAGTCGTACCATGTACATTTTTTACTTTCCCTTTGTATATAATGCATCATCTAGTTTATCGCAAACAACTCATATAATTTTTAATCTTGAGAGAGAGCTCAAAAAAATGGCAGAATCATCATCTCCAAAGATAGCTTCCATTTGTGTGCTTGGTGGGTCTATTGGTAAAAATAATGAATACCAAGTGTCAGCAAATAAATTTGAAAGTATGCTAGCAAAGAAAAAAATCAATTTAGTATATGAAGGCAATACACTTGGTTTAACAGGGAATGTGGCATTGACGACATCCTTTGGAGGGACCGAAGTTTTAGGAATAGTCTTGACTACTCTTAAAAAGTTTTTTAGAAATACAGTGGGTAAGGTAATAGAAGTTTCGTCCATACAAGAGAGGGTACCTAAAATGTTGGAACATTCAGATGCATTCATAGCTTTACCAAGTGGACTTGGAACTTTTGAGCACATCCTTCATATTGCTTATTGGTTAACGCTAACTATTCATTCAAAGCCTATTGGGTTACTAAATGTTAATGGTTTTTATGATGGGTTACTAACTTTTCTAGATCATGCAGTACAACAAGGTTTCATGACAGAGCAAGTACGTCAAATCTTCCTATCAGATTCAGACCCTGAATGGTTAATTGAAAAACTCCAGGTCTTTGAGTTTAAATATAATTCAATTGCTTCTCAATTAGATTGGTTTGGTGACCGTGAAAAAAAAGAGAAAGGTTGATTTAGATTTACGGCTATAACAATAATCATGTTTGCAAAAAAAAAAACAATTTTTTTGTGTGTGTGTTTCAGGTTTATTTTCTTTAATTTTCTATGGAATCAGGTAATATCTTCTAATTTTTGCAACTCGAGCTTTGAAACATTGGGGACAATGTGTTGATTGGGTTGGGGAGAGAATTAGTAGATATCCTTTTATTGTAATAAAAATAAATAAAAAGTAAAAATGGCAGAGTAAGGGGTAAAAACGACCCTTGAGACGCATATTTTTTTTTATATATTATGCTTACTTGAATTCCTTAACTTCAATATGTGCAATAAAACAAACTTGACACATTTTATTTCTATTATAATCTTGTATTATCTAGTAGTTGGTTATAAGTCATTTTTATTTCACAGACACACAGTGACAAATGATTGTGAGTTGTAAATTGAATAATTTTACTAATTTCTTTGCTTTACAAATTACTGCAGCTAAATGATTGTGTTTTAAAATTAAAAAAAAATACTCCTGAGATGGAGCATAAAACGCACTCAGGAGGAAGAAAAAATGAATATTCCTGAGATGGAGCGTAAAACGCACTCAGGAGAGAAATTTTTTTTATAAACTCAACCAAAAAGTGTTAGCATCAGTAAACATTGTGATTAGTGTGTACATATGCATATGTTATAATAATTCCATGTGTATTTTAGTTGTTATTGTATAGTATTTGTTGCATATTTATACGTAATTTTGTATTTCATAGGTTAGCCACAAATATCTATTTTTCTATAGTAATGGAATACTTAAGCATGATTGAACAGTTAGTATGTGTATTGCTTGATGTCTAGGCCATAATATAAATTACACTCATCCAATTTTTGTGACACTAATGTTTTTGGACACTCAAGACAATGTATTAAATATATAAGTGGGTATATAAAACCAACTTTGCAATTTGAAAGTCCAATTAAAATTACACAACAATTCTGTCCAAATTTTGGTTGAGTTTTGATCCATGACACATTATCGTATTTGGCCCATATCTAAAGTTATACACATACTATTGGTCCATTTCTAATTGCATTGGTTACATAATTCATGTATCTACAACTCTTATCAAGGCCCAAACTGTTGAAAATATTGGATTCCAGAGTCAAATTGACGATCAAAGTGTTAATCATGACAATGCTCCGGATTTCAAACTCCACAGGACACAATTTGACATTTAATTCACTATAATTCACACAAAACTTCAATTGATCTGCCACCAGCTGGAAAGTGTAGATAAGATCTACTGCTACAACTCTGAAAAGTGTGAAGATCATTGAATGTGTTCAAGTGGAGCTTTGAATCGTGTAAACTCATCACAACAATTTGCCAAAGTTGTCAATGTTCATTTAACCAAGGAGAAGTAATTTGACCATAACCTTCACATTAAAACTCCAATTGAAGAGATTCAAACTGATCTGGAAAGATACCTCAACGTCTCAGAATTGATATGAAGGAAGAAATTCAAGATTTCAATAGGAAGCTTGTCCAATTTAGCAATTAATGAGCGGACCCGAAACTGTCCACAATAATGCAAGTCTTCTCAACTTTGGAGCCTATATAAAGGGGCCTTTGGCAAGCCATTTGGGGCATCACTCTCTTTGTAATATATCTCATGTATTAGTAGTATTTCTCTGAAAAATATGAGTTTTAATTATTATAGTATGAGTAGCTAAACCTTTAGCTAGAGCTAGGGGTGAAGCTTAAGTAAGATAGTAGTATTGTTCTTGGCTTTTCAAAAGGTCTTCAATGTTATATCTTTTTAGTTATCTAATGAGATATGTCAATGATTTTATTTTGTGAAAACTTTGATTTGTTGTAGACATATTTGGCACAATGAATGCTTAGTTTTACATAACAACAATTGGTGTGATAAACTCTTTTAAGGGAACTAGAAAGATAGTTTTCTAGTTATAAACTTTCAAGTGCTTAATGTTTTTATCTTCCAATTGAAATCACTTGATTGTTAGATTTCAATTGAGTTATCAAATATAGCCAAGAACAACTCTATTATTTTACTTAAGTGAAATCCCAGAGCTCTAGTATGTAGTCCACTATATAAAGCCTTAAAATTCACAACTAGATTGACATTCTAATTCTTCAAAATATCCCTGTGGTTCGACACTCGGACTTCCGAGAAATTTATTACTTGAGACAAACCTATACTTGGGTGTGTAACGATAAAGTGCTATCAAGTTTTTGGCGCCGTTGCCGGGGATTTCACTTGGAGAACGGTCCATCCCTTTGTGTATTTTTTAAGTAAGACTCCAAAAGGTTGGTAATATCTTTCTTATTCTTTTGTATTTTTTTGTTTTTGGTAAGTATATGTAAATAAGTAGTATTTATGATAGCATAACTACTCATTGTGTGTTTATAATTTATATGCATAATTGGTTACGTGATTTAAAAAGTGGTCGACTAATAAGGAGTGAAGTAGATAATTCGGGTAAAAATTATAAAAATATGGCTGAAGGTGATATAGAAAATCCTAATGAATTAATAGGAAATCAACAAGTGTGTTCCATGCGAGATTTCTTAGAACATCAACGTAATACTATTCCATCATGCTTTATTTATCCACAAAATGTTCATAATTTTAAACTCAAGCCCGGTACGATCCAATTACTTCCTAACCACAACAAGGGTTATTTATGTATTTCTTACCGTTTTCTCATAACCCTATCATGTCTTGTTGATTAGTGTCTGTGAAGTTTAGGGATTATAATCTTGCTCGTTCTTTGTGTTCCTCGTGTTCATTGCATTATTATGGTCACTTAGATCCTGAGGACCCTTACTCTCTCTCTTGCATTGTGTTTCTCTATGCAAAAATTTGAATTCCTGCGCGTTGTACCGCATGACATTGACCCTTTGCCTTATTTGTGCAAGCATTCGCCTGCGCGCACTGCCTATCCCCTGCGCATTGCCATATTTGGCCATCCACGCTGACTATAGACTGTCGTGCAGTCCTTTTAGCCATTTTGGTACCAGTGCTTTGACCGAGACCACCATAGTATGCATATAGGCTCATATAGACCCCTATTTGTATGCTATAATGCCCCCCCCCCCCCCTTGAGAATGGTATCGTTGGTTTTCCAATGTTTGCCATTTTAGTGTTAGCCTTTTAGGTTGACCAATCTTGCGTGAACTTGTCCCTTTTCGTTCTCGGCTTTGCATCTCAAGCCTTGTCACAAAGCTTTTTCGAGATACTGGCGAGGTATGCTTTGCCTTGCAGGTTATTGGAAGAATAAGGCGGGTTGATGATCCACGAACTTTAGGGTACGGCAACGCATGCCTAATAGAAGTGTTCACGGGGTTACCCGTTCGAACCAACGGAGGCACGCGACAATGAGGTATTTCAATAACTTGCTTGTTTAGCATAGCTAACGCTTTCATTTAAAGTATTTTACTATCTATACTCAATAGGCAAATCTAAGAGCATCGATAGGCAAATACTAGGATTACGCTTCTGAATTGTGAATTTGTAATTCAATACCGGGCCTGTCCGGACTTTACTCTTATTTCAAGCTTTTATAATCAGGTGAAATCTTGTAATTCAAAACCGGGCCTGTCCAGAATTATTTACATATTTCCCTAACACTTTATTGTTTTAGGCAAGCATTTGTATAACTAGGTGAAGCGTTGTAATTCAAAACCCGGGCCTGTCCGAATTTAAAATTCCAGCATTGATCATTTGTTTCATTTGCTTGTAATCATTTATTGTAACCTCTTGGATGGCTAGGAAGAAGAAGAAGAGGAACCAAGGGAACTTCACGCCCATTCCCATCCGAATGGGGAAGGCTTCTATTGAGATCACCTTCGCAGTGGAGTTACCCCCGATTGCTTGTGGTTCCACCTCAGCAGGGCACCCTTCCATGCCCAAACTCGCAAGCAATGCTCTTCAGGTGGGGGATACTCCCGCGGGTGACCACTCTCCTACGGACGAGGTGTATATCAATGAGGGTACTTCAAGCTCCCTCCTTTTTTCATGCACCCTTGGTTCTCAGGATACTGCATCGGCTTCGAATGGGAATGATCGTGATGTTACAGTTGTGAACACCACGGAAAACCAGCCTAAGGATCCTAATGGCCCCAACACAAAGAAGGCATATGCGTCCATAGTTAAGGGCAGTTGCGATGTGTCTAATGAAAAACGGTTGCATTTTGTTACTGATAGTCGTAATGTGGGACCTCTAGAACTCCCTAGGGGTGACTTAGATGATCTTACCGAAACTTTGGGACACCTCCTTGTTGGTTATTTTGCGGGGACTTATCTGGGGAGCTTGGAATTAAGGAAGCTATGTCGCTCATGGGGAGTTGCATACAAATTTAATGTTCATGCTTCGGGTTGGATTGTATTCAAGTTCAATACTGTGGTGGATAAAGAGAAAGTATTAGCTAATGGGCCGCACTTTGTTTATAGCACGCCACTTATTATTAAGGATATGTCGTATTGCTTTACATTCGACAACCATGAGTTTGCACCATACCGGTATGGGTAAGGCTCCCATCGCTTCCTTTGGAATTTTGGAATGATAATGCCTTGAGCCGCATCCTGTCACGAGTTGGTAAGCCCATTGGTACTGATAAACTCACCTGTGACAAAGTGAAACTTTCATATACACGGGTACTTGTTGGGATTGACCTCTCCAAAGGTACACTTGATGCCATTGAACTCAAGCTTTGGGATGGCACTATTATTGACCAGCGGATCATCTACGAGAAGCTACCGGACTTTTGCGGGAAATGTCATAAGATTGGGCACTCTACTATGGGTTGTGAGAACCGTTATGCCGACACTAATAGGCGGGTTCAAGGGAATGGGGTTGCGCATAATGCCAAGCCGCAAGGGGTGCACACCTATTTGGACTCTCCCGTGAAGGACGCGGGTACTGTTGGGAGTATTAGCCGTGATAACCAGCATGGCCATACCCAGATTACTCATGGTGGCTAGTCTTCGGAGTCCCAAACCGAGGCTGGCAAAGGTCGGACTAAGACTAGGATAGAAGGGGGGAATGCCGGAGGGATCTCGATCAGAAATGGGGGCCAGTCAGCGGGGATGCAAATCGTGGTTGGCACAGGACTGCTTATTGATATCGACGGAGTAGGACAACCCGCGGGCAGAGCGGGTAGTCCCAGTGTTGCGGATGTTGGTGACCAGCCTTCGGGGACATATATCGAGGTTGGCAAAGGGCTGCATTTGGATGCCGCCAGTATAGGACATCCCGCGGGAAGAGCGGGTAGTCCTACAGTTACGGTCTTTGGTGGCCAGGCTTCCGGGACACAGACCGAGGTCGGCAAAGGGTTGCATTTGGATGCCGTCAGTGGAAGACAGCCCGCGGGCAAAGCGGGGAGTCCAAATGATGAGGGAAAGTGTGGCCAGACTTCGGGGACACACACCGAGGTAGGCAATGGAATGCATAGGGACACTGACAGTAGAAGGCAACCCGCAGTTACTGTAGGGAGTCTTAATGATGCGGGTGACCAACCTTTGGAACCACAAACCCGGGCTGGTAAGGGCGTGAAGGCACAATTCTCCAAGGTTAATAACCCGGGCACCATGATCCCGGTCGTTAAATATTTCGTGATCTTCCAGAAGCTTGTGGACATGCATGGTAATATCTTGGTGCAAAATGCAGCCGAAGTCAAAGCTAAATCAACCATTGAGGCAGTCCTTGCTCAAGGTTATGGTCTGCCTACTATTTTGGATGAACAGACAGGGGCTGGCAAAGGCAATGGAGCTATGACGAATGATGGGTTCACGAAAGTAAAGAAGAGAGGAAAGGTGAAAACTAGCACGGGGTCACAAACCGTTCCTAGTACAGGTCCGCAAATGAGAGCCCAGTACCGGAATGGAAAAGGTCAAGGGGTGCATACCTATTTGAACTCTCCTGTGAAGGAAACGGGTACAACTGGGAGTTGTATCCGTGATGATCAGCCCGCACATACTCAGATTCTTGATCCCTAGACTCATGGTGGCCAGTCTTCGGGGTCCCAAATCGAGGTTGGCAAAGGTCGGACTAAGCCTAGGATAGAGATGGGAATGCATGAGGGATTTCGATCAGAGATGGGGGCCAGCCAGCGGGGTTACAAACCGTGGCTGGCACAGGACTGCCTATGGATGTCGTAGGTGTAGGACAACCCGCGGACAGATCGGGTAGTCTAATGGTTGCGGATATTGGTGGCCAGTCTGTGGGACACAAACCGAAGCTGGCATGGGTCAGACTGATATGAAAGCTCAACCTTTCGGCCCATCGGCTAAGGTTGGGAAAGGTGGGAACTCTGAAGATACCAAAAAGGAGGAGGGGCACGTGGGAGTGAGGATGAGGGAGAAAGCTAAGGCTAACAATGGCAGGCAAAGCTTGCCCATACCCTTGAGCAGAATGACGACCCTTCCCCCCAAAAAAGGGACCTTATGGTGGCACCAGCTCTATCAACACTAATGAAGATAGCACGAAGGGTACTTTTCCTCTACCCCCCCCCCCCCCCCCCGTTATCGAAATGATCATTGCTTCTTGGAATATAAGGGGCCTACACCGCTCCTCCAAGCAAAATGAGATTTGCTCTGTGGTGCAACCTTTGCTTTTATTGTCAATTGTCTTTAATTACGTTGTAGTAAATAATCGTGGTTTATAACCACAACAAACTCAAGTTTTGATCACCTAAATAATACTAAGTAAGTTTTGTTTGAGTAATTACTTTTACCAATCCCTGTGGAGACGATCTTAAACTATACTATTTTTAACTAGCGAAGCGCATAATTTATAATGTGTTTTGTGCTCGTCAGGGAGCTACCTGGCCTAGGAATACTTGGTAGCATTAGTATATGTCCTCGACATGGTGGTTCATTCTACCTATAGGATCCACAATTCTCACATAGATTTCGGGATCAAAGTTGCAATCTTCTCTAACTTGTGGGAGGATATCTGTTGTGATCAATGATTAAATTTCATCCACAGATTCATGGTGGTCATCAACATGAAAGTCTCATTGGCATTCAAAATCAGTGGGGAGAACATCTGCTGCAAGTGAACTCGAGTCAATTTCTTGACTTGTAGGAGAAGCTAGGGTCTTCCCTGGACGGCGACGTGGGGCAGAGTTGTTATTATTTATCTCCCATGATGAATAGGAAGGAAAATATTTGGAGGACGACATTTCTATTGAATGGCGATGAAAGAGAAAGAATAAGAATAAGAGATACCTTTAAAGACTTGGGTTTGTAGAAAGAAAGAAATTTTTGGTCGAGTATTTGGTGAAGATTTTGGTCTCCTTTATAAGAAAAGAGGTAGGTAACGATCGGAAAATGAGGAGTCACAACTCATCATGATTGTGCAGCTTTATGTCAATCGGGGTTATTGGCGTTTCAGAAGCATTAAATAGGGTTGTGACGTTTGATGTTGTTTTAGTCTTCCCGCCAAAAGAGTTCTTTGATTTGCTCGAGTCTTATGCTAAGTTCAAATCCACTTTCCGGACGCATGGAGATTCGCGTCCGGAAAGTGCGAGGACTATATGTATGGGGTAAAATTAGTATTGTATAAATGAACTAATTATATTATGACATGTGGCAAAGAGGATGAGTCAGATCCAAGTCAGCCTTCAATGCCTCCAGAGGTATTGGCATTGAATCGTAGGTATCAAAGAGCCATAGGTACCCTAAAGTAGAAGACTATGGGATCAGTTCAAATCCAATGGGCGGCCATTACTAATATGTTTTTACACCTTCCAAGAAAGCATTAAAGGCATTTATGGACATTCTAATTGTATGATTAATACAACATTAATGTACTGATATTATTAAGGGCATAATTCATGGAATGTGTACCTATAAGTCCAAGTATAAATAAAATCAATTACTTTATTATAAGAATATAGTATTCAAAAATTATTATATACTCATTGCTTGCACTATTTTCTAACTTTCTATCTCAATTTAGTATTCCAACACTAAGACAACATCTTGTCTAGAAGTCACGATACAAGTCTTTTCCAAGGCTCAGGCTAATCTAATCTTAATATTTCTTTTAAATTCAATTTCTATTAGATTTAATTGCTAATTATCTTATTATTTTAGTCACTTGAGATCCATGTGTCCTTGACCACGTTTATAAATTTAACTATACCAGTTTATGGGTAAACACGTTAAATAGTACTTTCTTGAACAGACTTTACTTACGTGTAGTCAAACTTCAACTCATATTTTAAAAATAGTAAGAAGGTAAAAGTGTTCGTCAATAGATTTGGTATGATTTTAAATATTTTAATTCTGGATTTTACGATTTTTGAATATTTCAGTAGGAATTTGTAACCCCCTATTTAGACTTTTGGGTCTTTCATCTTTCTGAATCGAGCTATGAGCTGACTGGATGCGTACTCGCGTGTGATCAATATTTTTGGTGTTCGAATCTCTTAAAATATTATGCTAATATTATATCTAATTAAATTCGGCATGATTCAATTTTTCTCCTTTTCTTTTCAATTTATTCAGCTCGATAACTTCAATTTGTTCTTCTTGGATAGATTGTAACTTCCATTTTTGTATTTAAGAATTAAAAATCTTGGACAAAATACTATATCAAAGAAATTTTTTCAAATATTCAATTCGATTGAAGTCGGTGACGGGGGCGATGGTTAAGGGGTAAGTGGAGTAAGACAGATGTTAGGCTGAGAATAGGGTCTTGGAACATTGGGAATTTAACGGGAAAGTATGTAGAGCTAGTTAAGATTCTTAAGAAGATGAGGATTAACATAGCATGTGTCTAGAAGACCAAATGGGTAGGACCTAAGCTAAGGATGTAGACGAGTATAAGTTATGGTTCTCGGATAAGTTTAAGTATAGGAATGGGGTAGGCATTTTGGTAGACATCGAGCTAAGAAATCATGTGGTAGAGGTGATGAGGGTCAATGACAGGATGTTGGTGATTAACTTGGTAGTTGGAAGGTTCACTATGAACATTATTAGTGCTTATGCGCCACAGGCGGGCTTGGGCGAGGAGAAGAGACGCTTTTGGGAGGATTTGGATGAAGTGGTGGGAGGTATACCACCTAGGAAGTTATTTGTATGAGGGGATTTCAATGGACATATCGGGTCACTTCTGCGGAGGGAGGGGGGTGGTGGTTATGACGACGTGTATGGAGGCTTTGGACTTGGGGACAAGAACGGAGGAGGTGTCTCACTTTTGGAGTACGCTAGAATTTGTGGGATGGTGATAGCCAATTCAAGGTTCCTTACCCGATTACAACCAAGCCCCGACCCACTTACCCACTTACATCCTTCCTTACATCAATTGTGAAGTAGTTTTCTTATAATGTTTTGACAAGACATGACGTATTGATTGACATTTTTAGATTTGATTGACGTTTTATTGCCTGAATTCGTTAATGGGGTTTTGAATTGAATTGCAGAGTTATTATTATTTTATCTAATTCGAAGAGGAATAGTTTGGTGAATATCGCATTATTTTGTTTGGTTTTAATTGGTGATTTTTCTAAGTAATCAAAATATTTTCTTAAATTATTGGTTGAACCAATAGAGAAAATATTCGAGAGACGTTTTCCTTTAGACTAAAACCTTAGCGTTTTCTTGCATTTAGAGGGCTTTTCATTAGTCTTGAATTCATGGATAGTAGTTCTAATTGATTATTGAGATATTCTTAATGCTTTCATCGCAATAAGAAGTGTTTTGTGAATTATCTTAATATATATATATATCTGATTTAGCTCTTGATTGAATAATTATGTTGAGTAATCAAAATAAACTCTTCGATAATTCATCTTTGGTTATTAGGTGACGGTATTCGTGAGAAGTCGTCTGAAGATCTAATTTTACCCATAGTTCTTGAACATTCTCAAGGCTTGCATTAGTTTAAGATCAAGCTAAGAAATCTCAATAATTCATCTTTGGGTAGGACCTAAGGCTAAGGATGTAGACGCGTGTAAGTTATGGTTCTCGGATATGTTGATGTATAGGAATGGGGTAGGCATTTTGGTAGACATCGAGCTAAAAATAAGGTGGTAGAGGTGAGGAGGGTCAATGACAGATTGATGGTTATTAAGTTGGTAGTTGGAGGGTTCACTATGAACATTATTAGTGCTTATGCGCCGTAGGTGGGATTGGACGAGGAGAAGAGACGCTTTTGGGAGGATTTGGATGAAGTGGTGGGAGGTATACCACCCACTGGGAAGTTATTTGTAGGAGGGGATTTCAGTGGACATATCGGGTCACTTTCGGGGGTTATGACGACGTGTATGGAGGCTTTGGACTTGGGGACAGGAATGGGGAGGCGTCTCACTTTTGGAGTTCGCTAGAACTTGTGGGATGGTGATAGCCAATTCGAGGTTCCTTACCCGATTACAATCAAGCCCCGACCCAATTACCCATTTACACCCCTCCTTACTTACATCAATTGTGAAGTAGTTTTCTTATAATTTTTTTGACAAGACATGACGTATTGATTGACGTTTTTAGATTTGATTTTTGTTTTGTTACCTGAATTCGTTAATGGGGTTTTGAATTGAATTGCAAAGTTATTTACTATTTTATCTAATTGGAAGAGGAATAGATTGGTTAATATCACATTATTTTGTTTGACTTAATTGGTGATTCTTCTAAGTAATCAAAATATTTTCTTAAATTATTGGTTGAACCAATAGAAGAAAATATTCGAGAGACATTTTCCTTTAGACTAAACCCTCAGCGTTTTCTTTCATTCAGAGGGATTTTCATTAGTCTTGAATTCATGGATAGTAGTTCTAATTGATTGTTGAGATACTCTTAGGTGCTTTAATCGCAATAAGAAGTGTTTTTTGAATTATCTTAATATATATATATATCTGATTTAGTTCTTTATTGAATAATTATGTTGAGTAATCAAAATAAACTCTTCAATAATTCATCTTTGGTTATTAGGTGACGGTATTAGTGAGAAGTCGTCTGAAGATCTAATTTTACCCATAGTTCTTGAACATTCTCAAGGCTTGCATTTAGTTTAAGATCGAGCTAAGAAATCTCAATAATTCATATTTGGGTAGGACCTAGGCTAAGGATGTAGACGCGTATAAGTTATAGTTCTCGGATAAGTTGATGTATAGGAATGGGGTAGACATCGAGCTAAGAAATAAGGTGGTAGAGGTGAGGAGGTCAATGACAGATTGATGGTTATTAAGTCGGTAGTGGGAGGGTTCACTATGAACATTATTAGTGTTTATGCGTCGTAAGCGGGATTGGACGAGGAGAAGAGACGCTTTTGGGAGGATTTGGATGAAGTGGTGGGAGGTATACCACCCACTGGGAAGTTATTTGTAAGAGGGGATTTCAATGGACATATCGGATCACTTCCGGGGGGTTATGACGACGTGTATGGAGGCTTTGGACTTGGGGACAGGAACGGGGAGGCGTCTCACTTTTGGAGTTCGCTAGAACTTGTGGGATGGTGATAGCCAATTCGAGGTTCCTTACCCGATTACAATCAAGCCCCGACCCAATTACCCATTTACACCCCTCCTTACTTACATCAATTGTGAAGTAGTTTTCTTATACTGTTTTGACAAGACATGACGTATTGATTGGCGTTTTTAGATTTGATTTTTGTTTTATTACCTGAATTCGTTAATGGTGTTTTGAATTGAATTGTAGAGTTATTTACTTTTTTATCTAATTGGAAGTGGAATAGTTTAGTTAATATCGCATTATTTTGTTTGATTTAATTGGTGATTCTTCTAAGTAATCAAAATATTTTCTTGAATTATTGGTTGAACCAATAGAGGAAAATATTCGAGAGACTTTTTCCTTTAGACTAAACCCTTAGCGTTTTCTTGCATTCAGAGGGATTTTCATTAGTCTTGAATTCATGGATAGTAGTTCTAATTTATTATTGAGATATTCTTAGATGCTTTAATCGCAATAAGAAGTGTTTTGTGAATTATCTTAATATATATATCTAATTTAGCTCTTGATTGAATAGTTATGTTGAGTAATCAAAATAAACTCTTCAACAATTCATCTTTGTTTATTAGCTGACGGTATTCGTGAGAAGTCGCCTGAAGATCTAATTTTACCCACAGTTCTTGAACATTCTCAAGGCTTGCATTAGTTTAAGATCGAGCTAAGAAATCTCAATAATTCATCTTTGGATAGGACCTAAGGCTAAGGATGTAGATGGGTATAAGTTATGGTTCTCGGGTAAGTTGAAGTATAGGAATGGGGTAGACATTTTGGTAGACATCGAGCTAAAAAATCAGATGGTAGAGGCGAGGAGGGTCAATAACAGGATGATGGTGATTAAGTTGGTAGTTGGAGGGTTCACTATGAACATTATTAGTGCTTATGCGCCGCAGACGGGCTTGGACGATGAGAAAAGACATTTTTGGGAGGATTTGGATGAAGTGGTGGGGGGTATACCACCCACTGGGAAGTTATTTGTATGAGGGGATTTCAATGGACATATCGGGTCACTTCCGGGGGTTATGACGACGTGTATGGAGGCTTTGGACTTGGGGACAGTAACGGGGGAGGCGTCTCACTTTTGGAGTTCGCTAGAACTTGTGGAATGGTGATAGACAATTCGATGTTCCTTAAGAAGGAGGACCACTGGTGACTTTTCGTAGTTCGGTGGC
The DNA here is from genome assembly GCA_029844215.1 of Przewalskia tangutica. NCBI lineage: Eukaryota > Viridiplantae > Streptophyta > Magnoliopsida > Solanales > Solanaceae > Przewalskia > Przewalskia tangutica. The sequence goes on from JAQGDG010000330.1 coordinate 169,734, forward strand.
TAAGACTCAGATAGACTTTTTGCTCCTTAGGAAGGTTGACAAACGTCTTTGTAAAGACTGCAAGGTTATTTCGAAGGAGGATCTTACAACCCGACATAAGCTTTTGGTGATGAATTTGGAGATCAAGATGGAGAAAAAGAAGAGAGTTGTAGATGACATGTTAAGAATCAAATGGGGAAGTTTGACAATGTCTAGTGCAAATGAGATGGGGTGGAGGTTGATGGTCAATGGGGCCTGGGAGTGTAGTGGGGATGTGACCGGTATGTGGGACAGGACGACCTGTTGCATTCGGGAGGTAACTAGAAAAGTGCTAGGGACCTCGCGGGGTAACTGTGGTGGGCATCGAGGGGACTGGTCGTGGAATGGTAAAGTTCAAGAGAAGGTGAAAGTGATGAAAACGGCTATGTGAAATTTGTAGAAATCAAGGATAAGGTGGAAAAGTAGATGAATAGGGAACTGTATAAGATAGCGAGTAAGGAGGCAAAGCTAGCGGTTATGGCGGCGAAAACGACGGCTTTTGAACGCCTGTATGTTGAATTGGAGGAGAAAGAAGGGGATAAGAAGTTGTACAGACAAGACAAGGCAAATGAGAGGAAGACCCGTGAATTGGATCACGTGAGGTACATCAAGGATGAGAAGGCCAAGTACTGGTAGAGGAAGCGCATATTAGGCGGAGGTGGCAGTCTTACTTTCATAAACTCTTGAACGAAAAAGAAGATGGAGACATTGTGTTGGGAGATCTGGAGCATTCTGGTAGGTACAGGGATTTTGAATATTGAAGAAGCATTAAGGTTGAGGAGGTTAAGGGTGTTGTTCACAGGATGAGCAGGGGACGAGTGACCGGGCCTAATAAAATTCCAATTGAATTTTGGAAGAGTGTAGGCAGAGCAGGTTTGGAGTGGCTGAATGAGTTGTTTAATATCATTTTTAAGGCACAACGTTAATGTCCAAGAATTGAGTGAGTCTGATGATTCCTTATACAAAAACAAATGTGATATCCAGAGTTGCAATAACTATAGGGGTATGGAATAGATATTTACATATGGTTTTCGTCGACATCGAGAAGGCATACGACAAAGTCCCTAGGGAGGTTTTATGGAGATGTTTACAGGTGTACTTGTGGCGTACACTAGGGTGATCAAGGATATGTATTATGGAGCAAAGACTAGGGTACGGACAGTAGGAGGAGACTCGGAGCACTTTCCAATGATGATGGAGTTGCACTAGGGATCAGCTCTTAGCCTATTCCTATTTGCCTTGGTGATGAACGGACTGACGCGACAAATCCAATGGGAGGTACCATGGTGTATGTTATTCATACACGACATAGTCCTGATTGATGAGACAAGCAATGAGCGAACGCTGAAGGTTTGAGACGACTACAAATCTAAAGGGTTCGGGTTGAGTAGGACCAAGACTGAATATTTGGAGTGCAAGTTCAGCAATGGGAGCGACCCTGACACAAGCATGTAGGTGAGGCTTGGTACTCAGGTATTCCAAATAAAGGAAACGTCAAGTACCTATGGTCTATCATCCAAGGGAATGAGGAGATTGATGACGATGTCACACATCATATTGGGGCAGGGTGGATGAAATGGAGGCTCGCATCTAGAGTCTTGTGCGACAAAACGGTACCACCAAAACTTAAAAGCAAGTTCTATAGGATGGTGGTTAGACCGACTATGTTGTATGGGGCGGAATGTTAGTTAGTCAAGACATCGCACATACAAAATATGAAAGTTACTGAGATGGATGTATGGAATTACAAAGAGAAAGAGAGATATGATTAGAAATGATAATATCCGGGACAAAGCGGGAGTGGCCTCGGTAGAGGATAAGATGCGGGCAGTGAGGTTGAGATGGTTCGGGCATGTGCAAATGAGAGATCCAGATGCCCTAGTTCGAAGGTGTGAGAGATTGGTTATGGACGGGTTCAGGAGGAGTAGAGGTAGGCCAAAGAAGTATTGGGGAGAGGTGATTAGACGGGATATGGCGCGGGTGCAACTTACTGAGGACATGACCTTAGATAGGAGGTTGTAGAGGACACGGATTAGGGTAGAGGGGTAATAGGTAGTCGAGCGTAGCCCTACTTACGCTTACAAAATAATAAGTGTTATCACACTTATAGGCACAGTATTGATTTATAGTCCTCTGTAGTTTGATTTTTGTTGTTATGTGTTCTTTTGTGTATTTTGTTTATCTTACTTAATTATGTTAGCTATTGCTTCCTTTTGTTAGAATGTACTATCATGACGTATTCAATTGTTCATATTGCTTTAATTTTCTGTCTGAGTCTAACTGTTTTTCTTGCTTTGCTCTTCTTTACTTGCTTGGATTATGACTATGCTTTGTCTTGAGTTAGGAGTCTCCTGGAAACAACTGCTCTAAAGGTAAAGTCTGCGTACACTCTACCCTTTCCAGACTCACGTTGTGGAATTTCACTGGACATGTTGTTGTATTCAATTCGAGTGAATTAGAAGAAAAACCTACGTGATCATGTATAATATTTTGAACAAAACTACCATTGATTCTTGAATAAATATAGGTCAAAAATATTGTCGATTTATGATTTCTAAACCTAAAAGGTAGAAAAGTATAGGTAAAAAAAGTGGAAAAGGTCAAAAAAGAGAAACAAGGACAAAGAAAGTAAAATTGTACTAGGCCTTTTATATTTATGTTATAATCTAAAATATGTGCGACACTGTAAGTTAGTATGTATTTCAATACGGAATCAGTATTTCGATATATTTTTTTTCAAATATCGAATATCATACCGAATACCGAATTTCATAAAAACATAAATCAAATACCACACCGAATATCAAATTACCAAATACCATATACCGATTTTATTTTATTTTGGTTTGATAATTCGGTATATACCAATTTATGCACACCCCTAGTTCCAGCCACACAGTAGACAGGAGTAGTAAATCAACCATGAACCATGGCCTTCTTCAAGAATAGGGTTCCTTCAATTTGTAGCTATAAACAACCAAGCCCTACCAAACATAGAATATGCAACCAAATACATGAAAATTGAAGGGAACAACAGATGGTGGCAACCCGGACTGCGGGAGGACGAAATGGCAAGAGAGTTGACTTGCAATGACCATGACCCCGCATTAATAGGAATGTAAATGGGGCAAGGCAGGGCAGCTCTCAACTGGCCAGAATTTTAACCCGCTCTGCGCTACCCCCATTAGCGTTTTCCCCTCTTTCAGTCCCACCCTGCCCCATCCCAGGAGGATGAAATGGCAGGGCCTGCATTGCTTATACCCAAAAGCAAAACACACTTTATCCAAAGAGAAATTACTTGGTAAATAAAATACAAACACAGGAATGTCAAACATCATATAAGCACAAAGGCAAATGGATCAAGAACACGGGACATAAAAGGGCACACAAAAGAGCCATTGAAGAAAAAAGAAACCTCTTTTTCAATTAAAAAGGGATAGACATTCTGCACATTATATTAGACACAGAAACAGGATGAACGAGGACAAATTACAAGTTGCATGAAGATGTCCACCAAGCCAGCACAAACAACAAATTACACACTGGAGCCATTCACGCAGGGCTGTAATGAACTTGCAAAGATGCTCCGCTTTTGTTGCCTTATACCATCTGCATGTAAGGAAGACATTATAAGACAAGTGGCAAACTTATAGGGGAGATGGACAGAGCTTAAAGCTAATGCATCATGCTTCAATTCATGTGACCTTCAATAAAGGCTCCTAGATCTTATTAAGCTTTTCTGCCACAACCACAGGATTTGCTTTAGCTATTGCATCCCGACCAGCATTCTTATAATCAAAGGGGCAGTCATGTTTGTCCGAATAACTATGAACTGCACAGAAAAGATATCCACACTTGCAGTTGAAACCTGTTAAACCCACACGCTTGCGGCAAGTATTGCACCGACTTGGGCCCTCTTTTGGCTTCATCTCTGAACTCTGCCCTGAGGCTAAACCTGCCGAAGTTTCTACCGAGACAACCTTTAATTCTGCTTCACCAGTTTGCACATCAATGGTAGCAGCAACAACAGGCTCTTTATCATTACTGCTTGAGCTTCCATTTACAATGTTTTCGATGGATGTAGCTGCAAGTTTAGCTTGTTCCTGCTTCAGTATCATGTCCTTGTGACACTTCGAACACATATTCATGGTGGCTGCACTACCAAAAAAACCACAGTTGTTGACACAAAGGATGGGGCCTTCTCTGGTCTGGCAACCTGTCTCTTTTGACGACTCCATTTCTGCAATAAACCTGTCCACTAGCCACATTACAAGTTCATTATGTGCATTCTTACATCATGAAACAATAAAGTATACTCTGCAATTATAATATACAGAAATCCACAGTACACATCCAACTTTTCGCATCGTTGCTGGATATATGGTCTATGACCACAAGAACACTTAACCAGCCAATCCCAACTAAAACTAAATCACAAAAATAAGTGCTTTTAGCATTAATGCAACATTAATTTGGACTCGACTCAATAATCTAAAGAGTTATTTACTAGAGGCAAATAGTGAAAAGAAGCAGCTCTTTTCTTCATCCCGTAGCGGGACTTTAAAAGATATCAGAGAAAAAGAAGTAATAGTTCATAGGACACCATTTTATATATATATATATATATATATTACAACAACATACCCAGTGTAATCACACAAGTGGGGTGGTGTGTCCGCAGCCTTACCCCTACCTTGTGGAGGTAGAGAGGCTGTCTCCAGTAAACCCTCGGCTCAAGAACAAAATGGAAAGAAGAACACAAGACATCTTGATGCCATATACCTAAATATTTGCTGAGATATGTAAAACTTATTACTAGTTAGGAAACTACATCTCGTGAGAGCCAGCCATTTGAAATTATTGTGACATAATAATACAAGCCATCCCTACAAGGTAAAATTTTGTAAAATTGGGAAAATCTGGTTCTAATAAGCTAGCAAAGCTTAAGGCTGAGTATTAAAAACACTTCATAAGCCATGTTTGTAGAAGGTGCTCAGTCAACTCACTCTTAAGAAGCACAATCTAACCTAGGCTCTCTCTGCTCAAATCCACCTTGCTTAGGTCATTACCTGTTTTATCTGATATAGCGATGAGCAAAACTTTAGCAAATAGATTTACATAGTAGACAATTGAATTGTTGTCAACTGTAATAGTAGTAGATTATCATAGCCTGCTCTATCCCATATTATTTGCCACTTTCACTTTTTTACCCAAACTAAGAAATGGCAATGTCCTTAATATATTTTTCAATATTTCTTTATATACCAAATTGATAAGAAAAATTGAAAGTTACAATATGTTGCAAGTATCTAGTATAGTGGAGGACGGTGTTGAATAAAACTGAACACTCTCAAAGGTGACAGTTTTGAGACATCCGACAAAGGCAAGAGTGACAAATGAAAAGGGTAAGAAGGAGATATTCGAAACAGCTTTGCCTGAAATGATCTTTTTATAACCAAGTATAACTTCTGCCTAGGGGATGCATATCTTTCTCAAATAGATGTTGAAGGAGTTCAACATCAAGCAGTCAAGAGAATACATCACATCCGTAATACCATCAACTCAATCTTTAGTTTCTTCTCCGTGATACCCGTTTAACTTAGGTCACTGAAACAAATGCAAGAAAGTTGTAAAACATTAAAACATCTACCACAAGTGTTGGTTGACGAGCTGCTAACCCTCTAAGATCATTTTCTCTCCTTATATTATTTCCAGTACAACAGGATATTATTAATTGGTCCTCACAGGATGAGAATGACATTTTGCCCTACTTTTTCTTGAGCCGAGGCTCTTTCGGAAACAGCCTCCCTACCTTCCAAGGTAGGGGTATGGTCTGCGTACACTCTACCCTCCCCAGACCCCACCCCCACTTGTGGGATTACACTGGGTATGTTGTTGTTGCCTCACGGGATAAGAATGTTGCTACCGAAAGAAGTGTAACTCGTAAAAGATCCAGGAGTTTCAACTTCATACTAAAACTTATTTCTAGACAAATACAGTCCTGTCTTACCGCTTCTAAAACCATTGAAAGTATTTCAGAGACTAGTTTGTTGTAAGAAAAGGACACAGGTATAACTCAGAGATTCCTGTATAATTGAATTACCATCCAAGACTAGGCCACAACTATAGGTCATTAAACTGCTTAATACTGACCAACTACTAATTACCTGACTCAGATTGCATGGTTACCTGGGAGTGAAACTATGGTAGTATAGAGAGATCAACAACCATTACAAATTCTAATAACACCAAAATATCAACTCACCAAACTAGATCTCCATTGTAGAAAATATAAATGTTGTCAAAGCACAATTCAAAAAGACACCCAAAAGAACTCGAACCAAATACACCTAAGTTCAAACATTTTTTCCAACTAGATCACACCGCAAGCACCATAGCTACTCACAATCATGCACAAAGATACGGAGACTTCCTTAAAAAGGCTAAAGCAAAATAAAATAAGCTAAGTTGTCATGGTGCTATCTCAATGTTCCAGTCTCAATAATCAACCAAGGCAAAAGAAAATAGCTAACATTCAATGCCACAATTCAGCAAAAGATTAGAAGTACTACAGACAACATCCATACTACTCAAGAACAAAAAGAGCAGCCAGCCCCGTGCACAAAGAATCCTGCGTTCACATAGGGTCCGGGGAAGGGCCGCACCCAAAGGTTGTGACGTAGACGACCTACCCTAATGCAAGCATTAATAGCTTCTTCCACAGCTCGAACCCGTGATTTAAATCAATTTACTACTTCATTTCATTTTAAAAACCTTTTACCTAAAAACATCACCATATAACATGAAAACCCAACACCACAAATATTAAAATATAACAGATTACCCTAATGATCACTTTTTGAACATATAATACAGCCGGTACATGCTTTTTAATTTCTAATAAGATCAAATATTAAAAAAAATATACAAAGGAAAACCCTCTCGTCGGTCGATCAAATAAAAAAAAACTAAAACTCGGGATTTAATTCTTTTTTCTTCCCCGAACAATTTTACAAAAGATAAACAATTAGATCATAGAAGTACATAATCATATTTAAAAGAAATTCAGAAATGAATAATGATGAAAATACCTTAAACCAAAAGAGTATCGGAGAAATCGAGAAAGGCTGGGGGTGGGAGTGGGGGATGGGGGCTGAAAGGGGGAAAATGAAAGGCAAGAGAGAACGACTGAAACTTCAATATTCCCATTACAAAGTCACACAAATTTCATATTTAAAGAAAATCATTTAAAATTAGCAAGTTTTTTAATATCAAAAGATTTTTGGTTACTTATTTAAAATTCATCAATACAATTAGATTTGGACACCTTCTTTAAAAACAAATTCTAATAATATTGATTAAATACCACAAGACTTATTTAAATTATTTAAAAATCTTAATTGAATACACGAGACTTATTTATCCCAAAATAATCTTTTAAAATTCTAATTGAATAAACCCCTTAGCTTATTTTTTTCTATCTCAACACTACGATCGCCCAACGGGGTGGCACGAATCAAAGTGGCGTGGCCTGGTCCCGGGTGGTAGACGGCCTGGGCCGGGCGGAGTCATGGCCTGGCCATGTATTCGCCACCCCATCCCGATCCGCAGCGTCAGGTTGGGCCTGGGTGGATGGGGTCGGATGGGTCATTTTTGTATTTATCTTTAAATTAAATAAATAACACACATACACAACAAGATAGTTTAATAAAAACATCACAAAGATGTTGCAAATAAATAACATAGTAAAATACTAAAATTACAATTAAAAGAATTACATTTTAAGAAACACATCCCCTATTTGAAATCTTTCCGCAGAAAATGCGCTTTCAGACGTTGTTGATGCGTTTTCCACCTAGATTTGTGTTTATTTTGTACATGTCTCAATAAACTTTTCGTCCCACCCTGACCTTTTCCCATTTTAAATTGATAAATATTTTCACAAATTTGACATCTAACTACTTCATTTTCTACGTCCCTATCAAAAAAAGCCCATACATCTGATTTTACTTTTCGTTGAGGAGGGCCTGGAGGAATAGGATGACTAGAAGAAGCATTCTTGCCCTTGTTACCTTCCATTATAATTGTCAACTTCACTCCCAAGTCCCAAATGAATAAATAAAATTGAATACTTAGTAGACAATGTAGGAAGATTTGTAAGAAAGAATGAAGAGAAAAATGAAGTATTTATAGTTGAAAAAATTGAGTTAAAGTGTAAATATAATAACTTAAGGGTTAAGAATAAATATTAGGGGGTAGGGGAGGGGGGAAGGGGAAAAGGGTCGTTGTCCAACGGCCTTAATTTTAATCAAAGTCGTTGTACGGCAGAAAGGGAGGAGAGGCGCGATGGGTCGGGTTGGGGGTCGGGGTTGCAAATAAATAACATATTAAAATTACAATTAAAAGAATTACATTTTAAGAAACACATTTTCTAGTTTCTTTATAATGTCTTGTGGTTCTTCGGTTGAAATTGGTATATCTTGGTCAAATTGGACGACGTTGCTTGCGTCACATCCGCTTGATAAGATTTCGTTGTAGTTGTAGTCTTCTTCGTCGATCTCGTGAGGCCGCACCTCCTACGCCTCGCATACACCCGTATTTCCGGCCGGTTGAGATAGAACGTCGTAGAATTTGGGAATTGAATTTTAGAAAGAATGAAAAATTCAAAATTTCTCCAACCTTGTAAAGGAAAAAGGTTTATTAGATGAATTTAATTCTCGAATTCGGCATTTGGGACTTTTAGAATTTATCGAATTTTGGAATTTAATTTGAAATTTGGTCACGGGACCACCCGAGAAATTTTGTATGTGTTGGGAGTTTGGGAAGGCAACGCAGAACAAAAAATACCAAAACGTGTATGAGCGGTGAAAACCCGCCCATGAACAGGTGTTGTTCGATGAGCGGTGTTCAAAAACGCCATTTCCGCCAAACGTGAATCACGTGAGACATATACCAAAAGCTTCGCCTCGTCGAGCAGTCAAATCCATACCAACCGCCATCGCCGATTCTCCGGAATCGCCGGCACTTCGAATCGAAGTTTGGTCGCTCATCCATCTTCCCGTTCGATTTTTCTCGATTTTCCAACCAATCGATGTCTGATCGACGGGAGTGGGTATACCATCGTAACCACCATCTCCTTGCCGTCATTTCCATGTAAACCAGGACCCTCGATTCTTGCTCAAACTCGCCGTCGACCAGATCGATCTTCGCCGAAACCCTAGGTCGTCGACGAGCATTTTCCGGCCACCACAGGTAGAGTCGACGGTCGTGGCTAGTGTAGAAATATTCAGGGTGGAAAGGCCGACATTTTGGCACCACCCACGACCTCCAATTCAACCCAGATCGTCGGGTCGACCAAATCATATTTTTCGATCGGAAGTTGGAAGATTCCGATCGATTCCGGTACAGTTGAGGGCTAAGGCATATACCGTTGTGTTTGTATTGATCTTAGCTACGTTTCTGACCAATCCGAGCCTCATTCTCGGCATTTTGAATCGCCATTGGCCGCCTTGAGCTCGTGGCGGCGGCCGCCATGACCACCAAAGCAGACCTCCAAAAAATTGACTTTCCTCCATTAATTCATCCACGCAACAACAATTGATGAATTCACTTCAATGGATCAAAAATGGAATTTTTCCGACGAGCATTTCCGCGGCGGGTAGCGCGATGGGAATCTGCCACCATGGCGGTAGTTCAGCCGCTTAACCACAGAAATATTCCATTACTCTCGAGTGGTCGGACAACAATTTCCAATCACCGGCGTTATCTACTTAGCGTGTGGATTAGCCGAAGAGGTATGTGAACTTCTTACCTTTTTGACATTAATTTGATAAGTCTAGAGGATCGAATTATTTTAGTAAGTCTAGGTGACTTGAATTATGTGATAAGTCTATGTGACTTGATTCTTGGAAGTAAGTAAATTGATTTTCAGGTTATGCGGCTTGTTTTATCTAAATAATTATGAGACTTGATATTTTCAAGTTATGGGACTTGATTTTGAAAGTTGGTGTAATTTGGTTATTTGAAGTATAAGTGAACTGATTTGAGCCTTAAATGTGGCGTTTGGTTATTTAATTCGCCTTGAAAAGGTGGCAAAGTATGTAGAAACAAATGAAGTCATTGTCAGATTTTCCGTAGAATTTAGTGACCTTGTACTTAGAATTATTCTCTGAAGAGATCTAGAGGTTGATAGGCGTTTTGTGGCCCCAGATAGGTTGAAATACTACAGTAGTGTATTCTACTTGAAAGGGTGGAAAAGGCTAGCGAGGTTCTGATACTTTGGAGCTATTTGCTAATTGTCGTTAATCGTCGCGAGGTATGTGATTCTTCCTATCCTCTTGAGCATGACTATTTGTGAAATATATAGTGTGGTAGACCTTGCGTGTGTTAAATGAATTTGATTTCCCTTTCGCCTTGACTGATATGAAGTGTAAAGGTCTTGATTGTGTGAAAAGGTAGTAAACTCATTCGTTAGTAATGGGTACTCGATTTGTTAAAGAATAAGTCCTCTTGGTCTCGTAAATGCTTATAGTTGTGATTGGTGGTTTAAAACATAAAGTGTTATAATGACTTTATGGGAAGTTAGTTATAACGCATTTACGTAGGTAAACGAATGGTTTGTTGTTTTCAAAAGATAAAAGACTTGACATATAATTGACCTAAGTGGTGTTGAAAAGTGTGAAACCTCATTTGTGAGTAATGAGTCGTGGTCTTTAAAAGAATAAAGTTTTATTTGATTTCTGACATTCTAAAGTAAGGAGACTTAAAGGCTTTTGAAAGTCATGTAACTTGATTTTGGAAAGAGAAGTAACTTGAGTTTAAAAGTATAAGTAACTTGTTTTCAAATAGTGAACTCTTCTCATGGAAAAATATAAGTGGCTTGGTTTTAAAAGGTAGAGTACCTTGGTCTTAAAGGGTTAGTTACTTGGGTTTTAATGGTATACTTGACGTTGTGTTTAAAGTGTTTAAAGTACTTGATTAAAACATGAACGTGTTTGGTACTACGGATATTAGTATCGAGTTGTTTTTACGTAAGAAAAGAAGGAGATCTTCTTTTTGAAAGAATTAAAGTAGGTAATACTTTGGGGGTTAAAAATCCGGACTTTGACATAAAATGAAAGTACCTTAAGTTGTGTGTAACTTATATGCTTGTGGTGATAGCCTTTGTTGTGCAAGTGTTGTATTTACGCTACCTGCGCTCTCGTTGGAGGCGGCTATCCGTTGATTGATGGACATCGACACGATGGGTGGTCCACGGCGGGTATCTTCCACTATATCGATCCTTTTGGACATCGACACGATGGGTGGCCGGGTATGCCCATTAGAGTGTTATCTTGTTATTTGCTTTGGACATCCGGCACGATGGGTGGCCCACGAGTATCTTCCATTATGATTGTTATCTTGTTATTTCCTTTTGGACATCGACACGATGGGTGGCCGGGTATCTTCCATTAAGTGTTATCTTGTTATTTGCCTTGGACATACCGACACGATGGGTGGCCCAGTATCTTCCATTATGATTGTTATTTTGTTACTTCCTTTGGACATACCACACGATGGGTGCCCACGGTATGCTTCCATTAGGATGGTTCCATGGTCACGCTTATACCGAAAGTGAGATGCTTCGGGCACGCGTCGTTGTGCGAGTTAAATTCGGTTATATTTGAGTGGTGACTTTACGAGCGTGAGTCCCGACAACATCGCATATATATATTGTGAACCGTAGTTCAGTTATCATACATGTCTCGCTTTATATAGATTATGGTTTCATTTACGATATTTTCATTCCATACTGTACTGTTATCTTGACCTCGCTTGGGGTTGCGTTCATCTGCAGTAAGTGACACCCGTTGTTGATCCTCGCTCATGGATCACGATTCTGCGTTGAAGCTCGTTTCTCCGAGGCTTATCTTTTGGTATGATTCCCGAGATTGTAGGTACTTGTACATTCGTGGTATGGCGGGCCCTGTCGCCATAGTTGTTATAATTCTTAAGTGTAGTAATGTCAAGTGTGGTTGTAAAGGATATAACTGCTCAAATTTCGTATATATACAAAAAGGCAAACCGTTTTGGTTAGTCTGGCATTTCTTTATCTTGTTTCATATCTGTATGTTTTATTTCCTGGTTTTTCTCGATGTTGTATCACTAGGTGCCCGGTAAGGCACCAATCACGCCCGGATCGGTCGTGATAAAAGTGGTATCGAGCGATTAATCTCGGAAAGTGTCTGACCGTGTCGATGAAGTCTTGATTATCGGTGTGTTGTGCACCACATCTATAATCGTGAGGCTGAAGATATTTAGGATCGGTTTCTATTCTTCTCACTCGAGATCGTTCGCCTCAGAGTCGTGTTATAAGTTGGACTCCTCGACGTATTCTTTTCACCCGTTGTGCCTCTACGCAAGGCAGCAGAGCCCAGGAGGCAAGCGGCGAGGAGGCGAGTAGAACACGAGGTTACAAGGGCATAGGCCCGGTCATTACGAGATAGTGCTTGACGGCGAGTTTTGCGACGCCGCACCTCAGCAGAGTTTAGAGTCGCAGTGGCTACCGAGACCACAGTACACGAGCCTCAGGGCCCCGGCTGGAGCGAGGAGATGGGTTCTGCGGAGATGGCCCAGATTCAGCCGTGATCGTGGTCGATACGGAGATAGGTTGGATCGCATGTTTCGTGCACCCGTGGTTCACCGAGATCGGATAGTTTGAGGCTACAGGACTTTTCGAGTCGCGACCGCCGAGTTCTACCGGTCGAAGCCCGAGATGATCGCAGGAGTTCATCCGATTCTGACGGATCGAGAGTGATCAAGGCTTCGAGACCGAGTCGCTGGTCTTAGGTTCATCGGCCGCGTAATCGCGATCGGTAGTTTGATTCGTGGGAGGCGTCCGGAGTGCATGCGCCTCGGTGTATGGGACCAGTTCTTTGAGGCATTCTGGTCATTTCTTGCCGCCACGGATGAGGAGATCACGGGCGGCGATTGTTTTGATCTTTGAGGCAGAGGACGCCGATTAGGAGTCTAACGTTGAGTTCGACTCGTTGGCTCGATATGTCCCTCGTTAGTGGCGAATGGAGGGCAGTGCACCGCCACGTCGCGGGGCTCGATGACTACTTGGCGTAAGCTTGCTGGTGTAGCTCTTCACGGGCATGGGCGTTGCCGTATGCGAGCTTATGCACGAGGATGGAGGCGTGAGAGCCGATGTGGGGATCAGATCGGCGTAAGAGGCCAAGACAGCAGGTCCTTTGGTAACTTTCGAGGCGGACCGCCTCAAGAAGACTAGTTATACACCTCCGCCCGATGCAGTGGTCCTCCACGCGTCGAGCCCAGGTATTCAGAGCCGGTCGAGCTCTGTGTTTGATTTTTCGAGTGGAGTACTACGTGATGAGGCTACCAGTATCTCGATGTATCCGTTGTGGTAAAACCCATGGAGTGTCGTACTAGTTTGGGAGATTGCTATACTTGCGGCGGCGGGCCATTTTGCGAAAGAGTGTTCGACCGGTAGCCTTGTGAGGAAAGTGAAGCGATAGTTACAGTATATCCCAACCTCAGAGACTAGTATATATTGATGTTATGATGATGTGTTAAGTGTTATGTTTGGATAGCTTTGTGTTAAAATGTGATTTAGAAGCCTGGTTAGTGAAAAGGGTAAGTCTGGGGATGAGAAAATGTTGAACCTTAGAAATTATAGATTGAGACCTTAGATGTGCGCCGCTTGGTAAAAGACTTTACGGTTAATCTTTGTCGTAATACATAGTATACGTGGAGTAATTGTGTGATAATTCCATAGGTAGTTGTGATAGAAGTGGTAGCTTTCATGGCCGAATTAGTAAGAGTGTTGGATCGGAGCGAGAGAGTTTAGGCGCGATAACGGGTCGGGTTGAGGCGGTCGCGGTCAACCCGCGGCCGGAATGAGGTGGGCCGGTTTGAGGTGGTCCTACAGGTGGTGGGGTCACGCGGTGCTAGGCCCAAGTTTAGATAGTCATGGTACGAGTTCGTAGACGCCGTTCACCGAATCGATCGTGAAGGCGGAATGGCCTTGCAAATCGAGGCTAGTAAGATGACCGAGGTTGGAGGTAGTAACTCGAGGTTTTGGAAATGAAGCGATGACGAAGTGCGATGCGTGTACTAGAAAGAGTTCGGGTGTTAGGAAAGGTAACGAGTAAGGAAGGATGAACATGTGTTAAGAGAAGGAAGTGATCATTTTGTGAAGTAACGAGGTGAAGAAAGTATCCTTTAGACCATGGGTGGAAGCTTTGTGACGTTAAAGATGATTATCGTTGGCTTGGATTAGAGTTTTGCGCGTGTGTAATATTATGGTCGTGTGGCATAATTGGTTTTGAAAGTATAGTAGTAAAGACTATACCGTAGCGATGTATGTTTTGAGACTTAGAAGGAACATTCGGGACGAATGTTTCTAAGGGGGGAAGGATGTTACACCCCGTATTTCCGGCAGTTGAGATAAGAACGTACGTAAGAATTTGGGAATTGAATTTTAGAAAGAATGAAAAATTCTGAAAATTTCTCCGAACCTTGTAAAGGAAAAAGGTTTATTAGATGAATTTAATTCTGGAATTCGGCATTTGGGACTTTTAGAATTTATCGAATTTTGGAATTTAATTTCGAAATTTGGTCATGGGACCACGAGAAATTTTGTATGTGTTGGGAGTTTGGG